>AYEL01076423.1:0-16285 GCA_000484575.1 Olivierus martensii
TGCCATTTTGCTTGAATGATGGTTGCAATATTATATCTGTGCTAACTCGTACCAACAGCTAACAGTAAAACACAATGCTGTTCATTTATAAACTGCTTTAATATGATCTACAGTAGGGTTCTCACAGTCAACATTCTTTTACTCGTACTCTAATGTAAAAAGTGGGTTCTTATTTCTTGCTTACATTTCAATTTTACTTGTTAATTATGATTATCACATAGGGGTGTGATAAAATTAACGGTTTTATGATCTGATTATTTCCTTTAAATTTTATTTTCGTGCATGCATCAGTGATGAAATATATTTAATTAATGCTGTTTTTAATCTTTTCAATTCATATTTCTGCTAATACGAATAAACAAAAAAAAATGTAACTAGTGGGAATAGAACTCAGGTTGACCACATGTCAGTTTGCCGCTTAACCACGCTGCCATGCCAACTCATCGTTAATTAGTATAACGAACTGGTATACTTTCGTCGCGTCTTTCTTCGAGGTCATTTTTCTCCATAATGGCTAGCCATTGGCCTCTAGCCTTTTACTGTGTTTTAGTACTAGTCAAGAACTCTTACAGAAATAAATTTCGTTTCATTCTGTTTTCCGGCCCTCACGCCCTCTCCTTGTTAGATATTCTAGAATAATATATAAATTTAAGATATTGTTGATTTTTGAAAGTTTAGTGGAATAGGTTTGCTTTGTTATTTTATATCTGTTGTATAAAATACCAAAGCAAACCTGTTAATGCCAAATTCTGTTAATGCTCTTTAAATTCAATTTCAATTTTATGTTTTAGGAAGATGAACCAGAAAAGAAGAAAATGAAATCCAATCCAATGGTTTATTTTGATATTAAAATTGATGGAAGAGATGTTGGAAGGATACGTATAATGTTACGGAATGATGTAGTGCCAATTACTGCAGGTTATATTCATAATTTCACTATTATTTATAATTCATTAAAATAAAGTAAAGTTAATAATTAAAATTTAATTTAATTAGAAAATTTTCGTTGTCTCTGCACTCATGAGAAAGGGTTTGGCTTTAAAGGAAGCACATTTCATCGTATTATTCCTCAGTTTGTATCCTTTTATTAATGTTATGGCTATTTTAAGCAAATTATAATTATGCACTTATTCAGTTGTAAATCAATTTTTTCTGGATTTCTCATTGATTAGAAATGCCAATTAGTTTAAGCAATATCATTCTTATGAAATTGATATTATGAATATCATTGTTTTCAGCCCTAACTTTTATGGTATAATTTTTCTCTTTCCATTCTATCTTTGATATTCCTAAATATAGAATGGAAAAAAATCATAAAAATTTTATTGTTAAAATTTATGTTCAGACGCACCTGGACATAAATAACAATAGACAAGTGGAACAAAGCCAAAGCCGCACTGATAATGACCAGATATTAAAGGATGAATATGAGGTGATAACAGATGCCCTGGGAAGATTTAGAACAGTGCAGTTCAACAAAAAGAAACCAGTGTATAAAAGGCCCAGCACGATTTCAAATTTGCTGAAGAATGTGAAAGATAAGTACAGTGTAGGCATACGAGGTTCCTCTGATGAATAAGGATAAACAAAAGAAAGAAGTGTACATAGGTGCCACAGCGAGGAACCTGAAAGATAGATTGAAAGAACATGAAGCCGATATAAGGAAAGGTCTACTAACTACGGCATTAGCTAGAAGAGCATATGAGTACTAAAATAAGATAAATTGGGACAGAGCAAAAGTAGTAAATTGGGTAAACGATATAAAAGTTAACATTAGCAGAAGAAATTAAAATCTTTGAAGGAAGCAAAGAAGGTGAAACAATAAACGAAAGACAATCTATAGATCTCCCACATGTGTGGAAATATGCTTTGAGACAAGAGGCACAACTGAACATAAATAACTAAAAATAAGAGAAAAAATGAACTCTGTTTAATAGTATAAACTTTTAAGGGATTATATTTTGTTTGTATATTCGAAAAAAGAAGAGTTGATTATCTATTTTACTTAAGTTAAAAATTTAATTTTATCTTAATATAATATATCAATGTCTAAACTTTGTAATTAGTTCTAAGTAGAAAATTTTTAAAATTTTTGTTTGATTTAATAAGATTTAAGTTCTAAGTTCGAGAATGAAAATTGTAATCAGATATTGGAGTTGAAGAGGATGAGTTAAAGCCAAAAACGTTTCTCTAAATAAAAATGTTTTTTGAGTTAAGGTGTAGATTTTGGTCTTCTCATTTGTGCTAATAGGATTTCTTCTTAAAAATTATCTACTAGAAAATTTAAATTGACATTGACAAATGGCAATGTCAGGAATTCTAATTCATACCTATTCTTAATATTTCTAATTGAGTTTGTTTGAATCCTGATAGAAATGAGCAATAAGCAAATAATTGGTAATTGTTTTTCTTTGTGAGACATCAGATTTGAATTCCACTGTTTAGCTGGTTAAGGTGAAAATTAACTTTACATAATTTTGCTTTTCTATATTTTAACTTCACAAGTGAAATTAAATATGAATTAATTATTAAATGTTTTAAATAATGTATTACAATAATATCCATTTATGTTGTTAATTTTAATAATTTAAATATCTGATTTTTGTAAGTTCTATGAAGAATGTGTCTTATTTTCCTTTTATTCAAATTCATAACTAAAATTCAAATTGAAATTACAGGAAATCAAAAATAATCACTTAAAATCTTTATTGTGAAGTATAGATTAAAAGCTAAATCTCTAATTATCTTTTAACAGTTTAAATTAAGAGACGTAATAATTTAATGCAATTTGTGGAAATAAATGTTTTAACAGGACAAATATTTTTCTTATTATTTTTATACAAAATTGGAATGCATTATGTGCAAAATTTATTAATATTCTGAGTAAATCTTGTATTTTACTGTGTAAATATGGTCTATTCTTAGTTATATCCAATTGCTAATCCTGCATTTTTTCACTATCTGATCTAAAATAAAATATTTTTAATTAAGAATATAATTTTTACAACCATCCAGACATTGTTAAAGTCCTTTGCTTTCTATATACAGGGTGCATCAGCTAAATCCAGACAAATTTCAAATTGAATTTCCCGCCATATTTTGTCAGCGCTACGATGCTGCTGACGTTTTAGTAAGCCAAACAGCCGACGCGTTTGAGGATAAGTATAAAATGGCTGATCAGTTAAGATCGAGTGCAGAATATAATCGGAGAGTCCAATAAAGTGAAACAAACTAAACCACATCATCCAAAAAAAAGCCATGTTCGGAAAGTAGGCAATTTTAGTTATTTCCGAAATTACTTGTTCTCATAATAAATATGGAATAATTAATTTGGATGATTAATTAAATTTTATTTATTTCATAACTCTGATATCATTTTGATAATTCAGTTTAGCTTTATACAACATCCATCTCCAATTGAACTATTCTAAAGCCAAGCGTATCGGAAGATTTAGGATGGATGACCTTCACAGTAGTATAATTTGTAAAGTAATTTTATTAAAAGTGTATGAAAATTTTCTAGGATTGAAAATTTTAAATTAAAACATGATAAAATATTATTATTACTTATTATTCAATTTGCTTAAAGTGAAAATGTAAATTATATTTCTTTTAATGATAGATTTTATGATTTTCGAAATGTTTCTACATGTTTCTTTCACATAAATATAAAAAATATTATTGGTGTTATATATTAAATTATTAAAATCTTACTGATTTTGATATATAAAATATTTTAAGAATTTTTACTTACTTTTCAAAGGCCATTCTTTCAATTGGATTAAATCTTCCATAAAGCGCTTTCCGCTCATAGAACAGTTCGAAGAAATAACTGTAGTATTAATATTACTTACAATATAAGAACGAGATAATTTTACAGCAATTTTGATTAAATATTTTAATTTACTTTCTGCATCTTGTAAAAAATCTAATATTTTACTAACATCAGTTTGCACTTCGTTTTCATTTTCTAAGAATTTTTCCTCTGTGGAATGAAAACCAACACTAGATAAAATCAAAAATATAAGAAAAATCAGCGAGGATGATGATAACATTATGGCATCGAAATTAGTTCTGCCTACCTAATAATTGATATAGGTTTATTTAAATACTTAAAAAATATCATGAAATGCGATATAATTTAACTTTTTTGACATTGAATAACTCGAAAATCTATTGTTCTTAACAAAAATAACTGATAGTTAATCGAAACTTCATTTTCCTGTTAGTTATTTTTAGGTTTTATTGTTGCTCTTATTATAATTTATAGCCATATTTTTATATGTTTTTCTTAAACGAAGACAATAAAAAAGAGTTATATTTTTGTTTGCCGTTCTTTTGCAATGAGGTGAATGTTTCTCTCTTGAAAGAAAGTTGCTTAATCTGAAATTAGCAGAAAAACTGAAAGCTAAAACAATAACAAGAAATAAATTAACTTCTCGTTTAATATTTTTTTAGATATTTATGTCCGATTTATTTCATTAAAATGACTATGGAATTTTGACCTCTTAGATACATTTCCAGCCCTCTCTCCAATTATTTTTATTCAATGTTGAATAAATATTCAAAATATTTATAATCATTCTCGCTGAGGTTATGTTTGGAAACTTTTCCCCCGAACGCGACGCATGATCCAAAATTGGCGAGAGATGATCCTATGTCCGTATAGTGTCCCACTATAGGTCCAAATATATATATTTTTTATTTATAGGTCCTCCGAAGAAGCAACGACATCGTAAGTTTTTGTTTTGTTTTCTATGCTAAAATCTTTTTTTTTTTTTTCCCCCAATCGGATAAATATAGAATAAATATAGAAAAAATAATAATTTTAATTTTGTTGACATCCGTATAACGCAATCTCATTTTCAGAATCAACCGCTTACACGTCGTCGCGCAAACAGATAGAGAGATCCGTAGGTTAAATGTTGTGACACACTGAACGCGACGCGAAGCGAAGCAAACATGACAAAAAAATTTGCATCTTTCGCTTCGCGTTGCACTGCGCGGCAGCCTGTCTACATTTGTATAACGCAATCTCATTTTCAGAATCAACCGCTTATACGTCGTCGCGCAAAGAGATAGAGAGATCCGTAGGTTAAATGCTGTGACACACTGAACGCGACGCGAAGCGAAGCAAAGATGACAAAAAAATTTGCATCTTTCGCTTCGCGTTGCACTGCGCGGCAGCCTGTCTACATTGCAGCCGAATCATTTCTCATGTTTCATGGATTTGCCAGTAGAGGTCATTTGCGGAGTGTGGTTGATTTGTAATTAGAAAGAGATAATCGTAAATTTTCAGTATTCTTTTAACGTCATGTCATGAATACGTGATTTTTCTGAACTTCTAAAATAAATTTTATATTTGAATCCCAACAGAACGGTTGAACTTTCTCTATTTTCCAAGTATATAAAACATTCGTTTCTGTTGGTTGATTGCTTCCTTCGCGTCTTGCCGCACCCTAATGTTCGCGCGTGCTGATTAGTCAAAGTTCAACTTTTTCATCTCCTTTCGCGCGGCTATGCGCATTAGCTCGAGCAGCACAGGAAAAGCTAGTCCAAGACACACTATACGCGCGTAACCGCGCGAAGTTGCTTTCTTATGCTTCGCTTTGCGTCGCTCTCAGTGTGTCATGGCCTTTATACTACCAGCATGTACTGTACGTCTTCGAAGTAGACGACATCGACCTCTCTATCTCTCTGCGCAACGATGTGTGAAGGCCGTGACACTCTGAACGCGACGCGAAGCGAAACATAAGAAAGCAACTTCGACGCGAAGCGTAACATAAGAAAGCAACTTCGGTTATGTGCGCACAGTGTGTATTGGACTAGCTTTTCTCCAGCAGCTGCTCGAGGTAACGTGCGTAGTCGCGCGAAAGGAGATGAAAAAGTTGAACTTTGAGCAATCAGCACGCGCGAACAATACGGTGCGGCAAGTCGCGAAGGAAGCAGTCAACCAGTAGAAACAAATGTTTTATATACTTGGAAAATGGCGAAAGTTCAACCGTGTGGTTGGGATTCAGATATACGGAAAATGGCGGAAGTTCAATCGTGTGGTTGGGATTCAGATATAGAATTTGTTTTAGAAGTACAAAAAAATCATATCTATTATGACACATGAATTAAAAGAATATCGAAAATATACGATCACTTCTTTCTAATAACAAATCAACCACACTCCGCAAACGACCTCTATCGGCAAATCCACCAAACATGAGAAATAATTCGACTGCAATGTAGATAGGCTGCGGTGCAGTGCAATCGAAGCGAAGGATGCAAATTTTTCTGTCATCTTTGCTTCCCTTCGCGTCGCGTTCAGTGTGTCACGGCCTTAAGCGGTTCATTCTGAAAATGAGAATGCGCTATACAAGTATGTCAACAAAATTAAATTTATTTAATTTTTTCTATATTTACTCGGCACATTGATCCGATTGGACACTTGTTCTGATAAAAAAAAAAAAAAAAAAAAAGGTTTTAGCATAGAAAACAAAACAAAAACTTACTATATCGTTGCTTGTTGGGAGGGCCTATAAATAAAATATATTATATATATAAAGAAAATGTAAAATAAAAGAAAATTTCGCATACTTACTCAACGTTTTGTTTACAAAAACTTTTGAAATTCTCAAAAACTTTTGAAATGTCAAAAAATATTGTTTACATAATGTAAACCTTAATCAATATTCTTCGTACTTATTAAAAAAATATCTCCTAATATGAAGTTATCTTAAGAATTATTGCACTTTTAAAATGCTGTCAACATTTTGTTTGCTGTTCCGACGCGACGCATTTGTAAGAGTCGATGTAAATACTGGATTCGCCTCATTCATCGTGAGTTATCTATGTCGATAGGTAGATATTAACTCGTAGTAGAATACTACAATATCAAATAGCAAAATTTCGATTATCTTATAATAAAAAAAACCCGATAATGCATTTCCCCCAAGTACGTCCTTACCCCCATCCGTCTTATAATAAAACTAAAATACAATTTCATATATTCTTTAATTCAGTATTATATTTGAGATTTCAAACTGAACTCACATAATATTCTGTGAATCATATCATTAAAAATGATAATCGATATTTTGTATTTGCTGAACGAGGTGACAATTTCAAATTCTTCAATGAATCATAATTCAACCGTTCATAAAGAATGATTAGGGTAAGGTGTGGATTTTTTGGATCACTTAAGCTTTGACCTTTATTTAATCAGCATCTACTGCCTTAATATCCACAATTTATATATTATTTAAAACAGTAAATACTTAGCTTTCATAATCATTACAATCCATGGATTAAAATAAACAGTTATTTGTAAGAACAGAAATTTTAGAGAATGTGACAAAATGATCCATTTATCCTAATGGTAGGGCTAAATGAATCATCAGAATGTTATTTGGATAAGTCAAAATAATGAACTCTAAATTACTTCAATAAATAAAATAATTCACAAAACATTAAAAAACTGTTTTATCTTTTGTATTATAAATTTTGCCAGTGTATGGTTTTTATGAATAGTTATACAATGTTTAGATAAAAATATTTTAATTTTAATGTAACTGCTGATTTATAAAATCTTCATCATGCCATATTGTATTGTATTTGGTTGCATTAATGGCAAAAAGAAAGATGTCAAGAATATAACTTTGTCAATTTTTTAAAAATGGCAAGTATCAAGATAAACAGATTTTGTTTGTTTCTTTATTTTAAGCCCTTTCTTTATTTGGAAAGAAGTAAACTGTTCACGGGAACTACTGGAGTTATTTGATAATGAAGCATATGGGCTGAAGCTTAATATAGAACAGATAGAAAAGACAGAAATACATTTTTTAGATGTCCAAATTCAAGTCGTAAATAATGTAATAAAAACAACCGAATTAAAAAACCGAGAGCCAAAAACCGGAGGCTACACCTGTGATAATCCCTAGATGGTCAGAAAACAAATGGTTTTACAAGAAAGCTGCTTTGAGATCATACGTAAAGAGGTCCTTGACACATTGCAATGATAACATCTTAAGAAGAGAGAAAATTGAAAAAATCAACGGCATAGCAGAGAAGCATGGATACGGAGGGCATATAATACAGAAAATAATAGTAGAAATAGAAAAGAAATTGGGAACTAAGGAGGAGACAGAACAAGTTATAACTAATCAACAAGCCCCCACTCCGGACCAACAAATGACTCCACAATATGAAACTATACCGGATTCCATGAAAGGTCTAAGAATGATAAGGAACATACTAAGGAAAACGAAAACAAAGCCAGCTTTCAGAAGAGGACCAATGGTATTCCATGTGTTAAAAAACATTAAAGTTAAATATAACCCAGGACAAGAAACAGGGGTGTATAGAATACCTTTGAACAATAACAACACAGGCACTGCAGAGGTTTACATAGGTGCCACGAGGAGAAACCTCAATGACAGAATTGAAGAGCACAAAAGAGACATTAAACAAGGTAAATTGACAATAGCGCTGGCACGAAGGGCATATAAAAGCAACGTCAATATCAATTGGATGGGAGCCAAAGCAATACAAAAATTCAACGATCCGGTAGAACTTAATACTGCAGAAAAAATGAACATTAATAGGAGAAGCTAAATAGAAAATGTTATTAATGACAAGGAGAAAGAGGCGATCTTGGAGGCTTGGAAGTATGCATTAAGGAAATAGTATTTACTAAACAGGAAGCATTGAATGAAAACACTCATTTGCAAAGGACATTTTTATTTTACTTTATTTGTTTTTTCAATTCTTAACCCCAATTTTCAATTTAATTCTTGTTTTTGTTTTATCTATACATTAATGTATTTTAAAAAACCAAGTTAATTTTTGTTATCTTAATAATTATTTGTAATAATTTTTTACTCTAATTTTTAGCCCCCAGGTAAGTAGCAAAAAATACTAGATTTGTTAAATATCTTAAATTGGTTTTGTTCTAAAATCGAATTACAACTGCTAGAACAAAGTTGTTCTTAGAATGCCTACAGTTAGAAATTGCTTAAACATAGAGAGTTGAAGATGACTATTGTATAATCAAAAATGTTCCTCACTTATTAAAGTATTTTTAATATAATTAAATTGTATGTATTCTAGCTTTATTTTTCTTTACTTATGGAAACCAAATATTCTCATGAATTAAGTGTTGAGGAATAAGTCTGTAAGGAAAAATTATTCCTGAACTGATTTTAAGATGTGCCAAGGTGGTGACATGACAAATCATGATGGTACTGGAGGAAAATCAATCTATGGGAAAAAATTTGAAGATGAAAATTTCATTTTAAAACATACAGGCCCTGGTAAATATAAAAATAATATAAATATTTGAAAAATTATGATTTATATATTTAGAATAATATTTTCAAAATGCATTAGACTGTTTATAATAGTGAAAACATCAAAACTTTGTCACATAAGTTTGAATATAGAATTGCATATATTCATAAAAACAAAATAAAACTAAAAACCTAAAATCCTAACTGCTCTTGACGGTGTTTAAATAACTATTATAAACAAATACTAAGCACACACAAGCAGACCAAAATGATTATGTTTAAAATATTGGTCTGCTTGTGTGTGCTTAGTATTTGTTTAATAGCATATATTCATATTTGTGTAATTAAATACTATATATAGTTAATTTAATTTATAATTCAATTGATTTTATTGACATATCAGTGTCTGTTGTTTTATGTTTAATTGTTAACATAGACTTTCTTTAAATACACTGACGGAAAAAAAAATCCCAACACCAACCTGCCTAATATTTGATATAGGTTTATTTAAATACTTAAAAAATTATGAAATGCAATATAATTCAACTTTTTTGACATTGAATAACTCGAAAATCTATTGTTCTTAACAAAAATAACTGATAGTTGATCGAACTTCATTTTCCTATTAGTTATTATTGCCGTTTATATAATTTTAAAGTAGCTTTTTATATCTTTTTCCTAAATTTAGGCAATCGATAAGAGATATATCTTTTGTTTGCCATTCTTATGCAATGAGAAAAATGTTTATTGTTTTTCAAAAGATTAAGTATCTTTTACTTAATCTTAAATTAACAGAAAAACTCAAAGCTAAGAAAAAATAAATTAACTTCCCGTTTAATATTTTTTAGATATTTATGTCGGTTTTATTTCATTAAAATCACTATGGAATTTTGACCTCTTTGATACATTTCCAGCCCTCTCTGCCATCATTTTTATTCAATGTTGAATAAATATTCAAAGTATTCATAATCATTCTCTCTGAGGTTGTTTGGAAACTTTTCCCCCGAACGCAATGATTGATCCAAAATTGGTGAGAGATGATCCTATGTCCGTATAGTGCCCTACTGTAGGCCCAAATATATATTTTATTTTTATTTCTACACCTCTGCTGAGTTTCATTATTATAAATCGCACGACATTAAAAGCTTAAATATTTCATTTGATCTGAAAATAATTAAACTTTTTTGGATAGATAACTTAAATATTTAGACAATCCTCGAAAGATTCTAGTTAACCTCATCCATTTTCCTAAAAATCTGGGGTATATTAGTGATCACGATATGCCTACACTCCGAAGATATCAATTATTTTTTCATTTATTTAGCATTTGGAATCCTTTGGTTTATGTATCCAATTTTAATGTTGATTTAACTAGAACAGATGTTCCGATGTCATCATTGACGACATTATTGTTACGTCATTGTGACGGCACAGTTCAGATGTGGTGTCCTTCAAACAGGTTAGACATATATGACTACCTGTTTGAAGGACATCACATCAGAAACTTCTTTCTTATCTTATCTTCTTTCTTACAATTGTTTACTTTATGATCTTTCTCGGAATTGTTTGTCTTATAACCTTGGTGCCATATGTCACCCAAGGTTAGTAGAAAGAGTATTACGAAAAACTTCTTTCTTACCTCAGTTAACATGTTTGAAGGACATCACATCAGAAACTTCTTTCTTATCTTATCTTCTTTCTTACAATTGTTTACTTTATCACTTTCCTCAGAATTGTTTAAATCTTATAATCCTGGGGCCATATGTCACCCAAGGTTAGTAAAAAGAGTATCATGAAATACACTATAATCCCCGTTAAGGTTAGATTTTTTTATTGAACTTTATTTGTTATTTCATTAGTTTATTCTTTGCTTTTCTTCGATTTGTCATATTTCTATCTTGGATTATTTTTTTATTTATTATTATATTCCAAATAAATGTTATATATCTTGATATTGTATTTTTGTATTGTTTATATATATATATATAACATTTAAAATATTTATATATAGATTAGTTGTCGATTGCTTCAGTATGCTGACTCCGTTTTTCGCTACAATCCTGACGTCCGCTTATCCAAATATCCTTCACCGTTCTGGAGCAACATTGTCTAAACTGCTTCTGGTATCAGATCTGACGTTTCAACATTAATAGTACATGCACACGCAATTTTTCGACCTCTCTGACCCCATAATTTTGTGTCGAAAGATACAAAAATTTCTTCAATAAAATTTCCCCACGGACCCCACAATATCATTCCAACGGCAGTTGTCCTTTAGGCAGCAAAACGGAGAAGATCTCCCGCTCTTTCTGGATCCTCTCAGACAATGTTAGATTTATCAGAGGATTTGAGTTCAGTTTGAGCAGCTGATACGTGTCAAAGTATTAGCACTTAACTACGCGCGATCAAACCGATTTTCTGCGAATCCTCTCGTAGCTAGAGGACCCACCATATTTGTTTTCGCAGATCTCTGAGTTGTTTTTCCTGATCATTTGAGACAAGCTGTTTGTTTTCAATTAACGTTGTCTATCTCGATTATTTCTGGCTGCTCTGTAACATTATGTACGAGGGACTGAAGGAAGAGGAGGAAGCTTCTGGCCGGCCAGCTGGACTGGCAAACTCAGCTTTTCTCATGTATGAATCCATGAATTTTGGTACGTTCGCATCCGGAACTTGACAATGATTAAAGACGAATTACATCTCTCATAGAGAATACCTATAGTAATCTTTAAGTTGAGCGGGGACATTAACTCTTTGGGGATAATGCTTATAAAACTCAATGAACCTGCTTAGAAACTACAATTAAAAAGCAGAGAAAAACAAAGAATTTTAGTTAGGCGTTGATAATTTTATTATACTTAAAATAAGTAACATATTTAAATTTTCATTATTAATCTTTCAATACATATTTAATTATTATACATAGAAAGTCATATTTTTAAATGTAATAACAGTAAAATTATATTTTTAAGAATAATTCTGTTAAAATATTTACAATTTTATTCTGGTATCCACAACGTTTCCATTTTATGAACTGTCTTTTGTTGTTACTTTTTCCAACTTGCAGTCTTCCGTTGATGATGATATTTTCTTCAAATTTTTAAAATTAAATAGTTTTTCAATAAGTAAATTTAATGGTGATATCACCATGATATAGAAAAGAAAAGATGCGATGAGAGTAACACATAACACGAATGTGTATATCATCCACTGCAAAGAAAATGTCAATTATTAAAATTTATGAAATTATTTAGGCTAAAATTCTATTTTATTTTATAAATTAGGCTAACAATCCATTTTATTTTTGAAAATGTAATACAATTTGTAATAAACTGAATAATTTCAAGAATGAAATCGGCCTCTTTAAAAGAAAATTATTATTGATTTATTTTTTAAAATTAAATTAATTGTAAATATTTCATATTCTTATGTAAATATTGTTTTGTAGAAAAATATTTCTGATATTAATTCTTGTGTATTCAGTCTTTTCCAAGGACAGATTGCTCAATACTATCACAATACTATCAACGAATGAAGCCGTCCAACTAGTGAAGTAAACCAATGTAGCAATGTCATAAAATCGACGATATAGAAATTGATTTTGTTTTGGTGGCCAGATCAAAACAAAATCAATTTCCATTTATGTTAATAAATATGATGACCAGATACAAATAATTAATAAAAATGATTTAGTATCCCAATATGTACTGTTATACCAGGTAATCCCACCACTTCAGTGGCTTCACTTGTTGCTGGTATTGAGTAGTGCAGCGTTTCTCAAACTGTTTTCATCCACTACCCCATTTTTCATTACGAGATTTTTCGCGACCCCACGTATTAAATATGAAATAAAACATACAAATACATAAATCATTTATACACATATTAAGATGAACACAATCAGGCAACTACATTGAAAATACATATGTTGTCAATTAAAATGAACACAATCAACCAACTACACTGAAAATTCATACGTTAAATATTGGGCGTTTGTGAAATTCAGCCAACTACACTGAAAATACATATGTTGTCGTACGTTAAATATTGGCCAACCAACCACACCGAAAATTCATATGTTGTCATACGTTAAATATTGGAGACAAGTACATTGAAAATACATATATTGTCATACGTTAAATATTGGACGTTTGTGAAATTACATATAAACTGATTCCAATGTTTGCATTTAATTTTTGCAAACCCCATTTTGGGCCGCGAAGCGAAATGGGTCACGACCCAAGTGAAATCCAGCATTTCGCTTCGCGACCCCAAATAGGGTCGCGACCCATAGTTTGAGTAGCATTTCGCTTTGCGACCTGGGATCACGACCCATAGTTTGAGAAGTGGGGGTCGCAACCCATAGTTTGAGAAGCACTGATTTATAGCAATTCATCACGTCCCCAAATCCCATAGTTTGAGAAACGCTGGAGTAGTGTATCCATGTATAAAACATCTTTGGTCTTTATAAATCGTCGACAGAAAATCAGTTTTTGGTAACGATTTTTCTTAGATCACAAATAAATTATACTATAATCTGAATGAAAGTAAAATAAGAATCCGAAATTCGTATCTGTTCAGCTATATTCCGAAGCGTAACTCAAGAACTATCAAAGTAATTCGTGTTTCTTTCATAGTTCGTCAATAGTCTCGTCCATTGTTGGTTCCCGTCCTCCACTTCCAATCATTTGAAAAATTGTTTTGTAAATTGCAACAAACGAAGGAATTGTTATTTTATATTTCTTTCTGGTGAGTAAAAAAACAATACAGCTATTTTTTATTTTACATTGCTGTTAATTTATTATATAATATTATTTTTAATTAAAGTTCTGATTGTTTATTTTCAATTTTAGATGCAACTAAATTGAATAATTAAAAATTAGAAGAAAGCCTACTATGATTTTTAAATTGATAAAGTTTTCTTTGGCGATGGATTGTATGATTATTACTTAAATAGTATTTTTTAGATCCTTGAGTATTTTAAATAGAGAATCGAATATAGTATTTGTATAGACAAGTACTAAAAAAATATTTAATTTTATTGTTTCCTACACTTTGTCAAATTTTACAGTTTTGTTTGCATCTCTGTTTTAAATAAAATGAACCATCAATTATTATATTCTTATTAAACTTCAGTAACATCCATAGATCATCCAAGGAAATCTTTTTCAAGTTTCTTATTATAAATTATTTTAATTAATTGAAAATACAGTGATATTTCGGTTCACGAACACAATCCGTTCCTTGACCCTGTTCGTGATCCGAAAAGTTCGTAATCTAGTAGTCCTTGACTTATGATGGCAAAAAATTATCATCAAAAATTCTCTAATTCAACTTTGCTGTGTGCACACATACATACCACATCTCTTTTGTATATGCATTGCAGAGTTGCCATTAGTCAGCAATCAAAGCCTTTCAATAATATACAATAGCCATTTAGTGTGATTCATTCACTTCTAATTTATAACAGCCTTTGGCATGCTAGCTGCTAATTAGCAGTTGAAATAATACTACTGATGAAAATTCCAACATAATAAAAACGGCAAGGAAAGCTTTAAGTTTGGTTAATTTAAGTTAAATAGAAATCCAATTTATGAAAATATTAAAATAGAAATCAAACAAATCAAGAATTAAAGTGCTCAACTTATGTCAGAATCAACTTACAATGGAGACATTAGAACAGAACTCTGTCATAAGTTGAGACTACCTGTATACCTCAACCTGTAATATTTCAATACACACAAGGTTTAAAATAACAAATGAAATCAATGCATGAAATAATTTTCTAATTAAAAATAATTCTTCCTGGGGACAGTACAATGAAGATTGGTAAAATCATCAATTTTTGATAGGTAAAAAAATATAACAGCACTATAAATTTCAATGTTCCTCCAAGTCAATCTTTTTCAAACTGAATAGCAGAAAGACAGACTCAAGTTTGTGAACTTTCTGGAAATTACAAGGATTGTATTAAAACAACTGAATGACAAACTGTAGAAAATATGCAAATAATCAAAACCAAGTTTTTCTAATATACTGTATCTTTTCAAACTAAGCCAAGGCAATGCCAGGCATACTCCATTAGTATCAATGTATTTTCTGTCAATATTTGATAGTATCAATAGAAATTAAATAAATTTAACTTTTAATGTTTGATAATGTTTTCAATTTACTTAAAAAATATTTCATTTATCATTTAATTTTTTGATGCAAACTGGGGGCTAAAAATGTAGAAAAGTTTGATGACATTCCATTTTCACAGATTTTAATTTTATATTTCAATCTCTTAATCTTGTAAATCATTGTTGCAGAAAATTCCCTAAAATGCATTGAATTTATTTGGGAGAATTTTTAAAGAATTTTAACTGCAAATTAAAACCAGAATTTTTTTATAATGTAATAGAATTTGTCTATTATATACACCCACAATGGTGTGAACCATGCAACATGTTGATTGGCTGCAGTTGTCAAATGTTGATCATCATGAGATTGTAGCTTATTATAAGCCTAGTTAGGAATATTTCTAATCAGCTGAATCAGATGTGTATGGTTAAATCTTAAATTAGTAATAAGACATGACAGATGGCTTCAGTGGTCTAGCATAGTGTTCTCCAAACTTTTTTGACTGCGTACCCCTGAGACTGAAAAAATAAATGGCGCATACCCCAACTGATTGAGCAGATATCTATTGTAATTGGTGTTTTAAAGAGGAAATAAGGCCTTATGTATTATCCAAAAAAGCTATAATTGAACATTATTTTTATTATGAACATAGATGCTTATTTATTTTTCTTATTAAAATTTAATAAGAATGGGCTTGCATTTGTTTAATAATTTCTGAAAATGCTGGTTTGATGTTATCTGACACTGCAATACAAAGGTCTGGTTCCAAGTTTAATTTATTTCGATATTTAGTTTTAATACTCAGTGATCTAGCAGCTTGTAGAGTTTACAAACAATATATAAAAAATGTTTTCACTGTACCCCCAGGTATCGTTTCGCGTACCCCA
>AYEL01076426.1:0-10779 GCA_000484575.1 Olivierus martensii
TCTAGAAATTATCTTTAAGAAACTAAAAACTAGTGAACTGTTGCACGTCTATTTTTAATTAATTAAATAATTTGTTTTCATTATTATATGTTAATTATTATTTAGTTAAATATATTTTTATATGGTTATAATTTTATTAATTTTAATAATGATATTGTTGGATTTGAATTGATTGTTAAAAAAAAAAATAATGATTGACTGAGCTAATTAATCACCTGATGCAATGACGAGCTGTTTTACAGAGCTGTATTTTGTCGGAAGTTCACATAATCAGGAGTTGTTAACCAAAGCATGCGTCGTTAACCAAGACACTTTTTTCTTTCAACCACTTGTCATTAACCAAAGCCGTCGTTATCCGAGGCCATCGTTAACCAAGGTAGCATTGTATTAACTGATATTGTGCATAAAATTCTGTCATGTTTTGGATCGACATACTTGTCAGAATCTGCTTTTTCAAATATGAACGTGAAAAAAACTCAAACCAAATTACAAATGATCATTTGTATGATTGTGATATTGATTGTGGATGATTGTTAATGTGAAATTTGGCATTATTTGGATCTCGCAATATTTTTGTCAGATTTATATGACAAAAATATTGCCAGATCCCAATCATCCAAATGACACATTTTTTTTAAATCAATCAGCATTTCCTGTAACTTATGAGTCTGTAATCAATATTTTTCTATTTTAGAAAATCAAACAGAAATATTTTATTTCAATATATTTGTTTTATTTGTTGAATTAAAATAATTAAAAGTGATAAATAAATTTTTAAAGATACAAATAAGGTTTTTAGGCTGGGAGAATGGGTCCTCCAAAGTGAATGAGTGCATTTAACTGCATAGTTGTACATAATCAAATATCAGGTTGAGGGAACATGAACAGATATTATAAGAGAGTATAAGAGAGTAGATTGCTGAATAACTTAGTATAGAGAAGTAGCTCCCTAAGTAAAAAAGGTTGAACACCCCTGATAAAGTACATCAAGAATCAATTACCTGAGATCATAAAATGCATTATTACATTGCATTTATATTTGTGTATTTTACCTTCAATAAAACATTCTTTGCATTCAGTAAAGTTTCCTGTGTTTTCATTGCAATATAAATTAATTTCATTTTGTTCTCTTTCAGGATTGTGGATCAAAAACTGGAAAACCATCAGCAAAAGTTGTGATTGCCAATTGTGGAGAACTTGTATAGCTGTATTTATTGTAATAAAATTTTTAATTGTGTGTTGAAAATTGTAGAAAATCATTTTTTAATTGATTATAATTTTAATCTTAATATATAAAAAATAAGAAAAAATAATAATTTTATATATTAAAGTAATTTTATGTTATATATATGTTATTGTAAGTCAGCAATCACTTGCAATTTATTGAAATTTAATTTAGAAAAAATACTGGAGGAAAATATAATAATAGAATCTGAGAAAATGTAAGTTTCTATTTGTACTTTTAATTCTTGTAAACAGAAATAATGAGAGATTAAAATAAAAGATAGAAATTTATAAACAAAGCAGTTTTGTTTCTAAATCCTAAAACAAAGTTTAAAATTACATTCTATGAATTTAATTAAAGTTAAAAAATAGAAATCAAATCTTAGATTAAAAATTAATCAAATAATATAAAAACAGAAGTAATAAGCTAAAAGTGACTTTTGATTAAGGTAAGGACTAAATATAAATCCTAGTATGCTCCTGTTATATACTATATTTTGGTAATTGAATGTATCAGAACTGTTTCTATGCAGTATCCATGATACCAGGTGTGGCAATAAAATAACGAGACTGATGCTACTACAGACAAACTACGCATGCGCCAAAGTTATGTGATCAACAGCTGTGTAGCGTGAAGTCTTCTCTTTTGATTGCCGCCCCTCCCATTTGTCGGCTGGGGGGTCGGCTGGGGCCGCCCCCCCTAATCAAAAGCCGACTTCCAGGGGCAAGGGCGCCCCGCCCTATAGACATATTAGTCTGGTCATGGCCTTCGTTTGTATAAGATCTATTTTTTTATTTGCCGGAAAAATGATAAGTGTTTTAGTAGAGCAATGAATTGTCGTGAAATTTCATATGAAACTTGGAAAAACCGCTACTGAAACTTATCTTTTATTAAGTGTATGGCAATGAATGTTTATCATGTGCGCAGATTTTTGAGTGGTTTAAACGTTTCCAAGATGGCCGAGATGATGTTGAAGATGACACATTCCCGGGACGCCCATGTCAAAAATGGATAAAAATATTGAAAAAATCGGAAATCTGATCCGATCTGACCGTCAGTTTGCGTGTTTCCATTCGTGCGATTGTTGAAACTGTAGGAATTGACAAAGAATGCATAAGGCAAATTTTACATTAGAATTTTAACATGCAAAAAGTGTGTGAGAAAATGGTGCCGAAAATTCTCACAATTGAACAAAAAGAAGCTCGTAAAAATATTTGTACTGACATTTTAAATAACAGTGAAAATGACCCAAACTTCTTGGGAACAGTGATAACATGTGATGAATCTTGGTTTTTCACACATGATCCAAAAACTAAGCATCAATCCATGCATTGGAAAAGCCCATTTTCACCCAGAGCTAAAAAAGCTTGACTGAGCAAATCAAAATTCAAAGCAATGATGATTGTTTTTTTCGATATCCATGGAATTGTCTACCTTTACTGGGTTCCTGAAGGTCAAACTGTTATGCATTACTACCTTGAGGTTCTTGCTCAACTCCGTAAAATAATCAGAAAAAAAAACCCAAATTGTGGAAAACAAAGTCATGGGTTCTTCATCAGGACAACGCACCGGCTCACATAGGGCCGTGCGGTGCTATGAGGCAGAAAGGTGGCCGCCTCAGGTGGCACCATAAGGGGGCGGCATAAGCAGCGAAAACAAAATACAGTTTGAACCATTCAATAATTAAAAATCTTTACGCAAAGCTTTTCTATATTGATCTATGTTGATAGTTCTGCTTTGAGCTTACAATTAAGGCTGGTTTATAGTCCGACTCCAGCGACACTTTACGGTAGCTGCGTTCGCGCAGTTTCATTTAATTTCAGCGTTTGGCGCCAGACTAACCATACAACTTTACAACGCTAGAAATAACAAACAACGTTCCCATCATTCACAGTTTTACGCTGCTCCATAATTCGTTACGAAAATGGATACTGTTCCGAAACGAAATATATTGCTTATATTATTAATAAGAAGATTGAAGAAAAAAAATAAATATATGTTCGTTCAGTGGCGGCTCGTGGATGATTTTTGTGGGAGGGCTGAAAAAAATAATAATAAAATACGTAGTGCGGACTGCAATGTTTGCAGCCCATGATATACATATCACAAAAACATACATCATGGGGTTACTCCCACCTGCAAAGTGTGACTCGATCTGCACTGACTGCAGCCCTGATGAGTACGCAATCGCACTGACTCATACAATACACACAACAGAGCCGCCTATCGAGATACCTAGTACCTACAATTCAAAAATAAATATACTACGAAATAAATATATCGGAAAAAATGTTTTTGTAAAATAATTGTATAGTAATGTTGTAAAATTTAAAAATGTTTTCATTTTGGTGGGAGGGCTGCAGCCCTGCAGTCCTATGGGCGAAGCCGCCACTAGTTCGTTCAATATTTGATAGAAGAAAAGAATCAAGTGCTTATCATAATCTCGTACAAGAATTACGGCTGATCCTCTATCTTGAACTGCGCAAGGCATTCTGGTCTAGCGAAAGAACTTCCAAATAGAGAAAGTTTTAATCTTAACGTTTGACGCTGGCGCCACGCTACGCTAAGTTTGACGTTGAAAGAATTTTGACTATGAACCACGACGTTAAAGTCGAACATCCAACGACTGCTAGCGACCACGGATCACTATACGGATGCGAAACTTCCATAGGCTGCTATGCAACTCATTTTTAGACGCCCTCTAACGGATGGAGGAAAAACTAAATGTATTGAATACAGCCGACTTCCAGGGGCAAGGGCGCTGTAGCTGCTTTTTTACGAATTTATACCGTTTTTATCTCGATTAAAATATGTGCATTACAATCTATATATCAATTTATACATGTATACATATTTCCGTCAAATTCTTATATAATTTTTCACGAAAATATATAAATATAAATTTCCAACTAGGATTATATAAAAAAATTTACAACTTTATTAAACAAATAATATGAATAAAATACAGTAATAAATACTGTACAGAGGAATTTGTAAATTAAAAATATACAGTAAAAATACAAAGGAATCATGAAAATTTTGTTACAAAATCAAGTAAAAAATATTTCAATTCACAGTATCAGAAGGAACATTCTCTGCTGAATTCAGATGAGTTACCTGAAACAAGATAAACCAATTAGCCTATTAGCAATGCTAACATTCCTTTTATATATATACATATACACACACATAAACACATTATAAAGCATTCCATTTCATCTTCTGTATCACAAAACTGCCAATGGTTTTCGAGGAGCTTCTTTTGGTTTGTTAATTCAGTTTCCATTTATTTCTACATTAAAAGGCTTTTATTAGTTTTGAGAACTAATTTACAAACTTTATAATTATACATTTTCTGAAGACCAATGTAAGAAAATACTTACCAACTGTTGGAATAGCATTCCAAACTAGTTTATTTTTCATTCTGTTCATAAAACAATTATTGTTAAAATGAGTGGAACAAACTCTATAATTTTGATGTAATATATCAGCTGATTTGTCTCACAGGTCTTCTCTTTTTACAAAATCAAGCCAAACATTCCGTCTATAAAAAGTATTACAACTTAATTAATATTTTTATAATGAAATAAATCTTCCATCAAAAAATGTCAAAAATTAAATTCATACCATAAACGTTAAGCCTAAACAGTTCGAATTCGATAAAAATTAACCTAGTATTATCTATTAACATTTATTAACATTAAGAAAAATATTCTTTAGCAAAATACTTACTTTTCTGGATTTTTTAGGAATCTAAAGAGAGTTGTGGCGTTTTTTTCTTGTAGTTCTTGCAAAAAGATACTGAATAACAGACATTACCGGTAGCAACCATATTGAAAATGTAATCAGTGCCCTCTGTTGGTTGGAGGAAAGCAGAGTTAGGAAATTTGCCTGAGTTTCGCATCCGTATAGTGATCCGTGCTAGCGACCTTGAAACGGCAGGCTGTAGTTGGACTATAAACCAGCCTTTATTGACAATACAGTAGGGCCTCAACATTCGCGGGGGTTACGTTCTCGAAAACTGGCGCGAAAGTTGAAGTTAAGATTCTTTGGGAAAACGGGAGTTGGGGGCTGGAATATCATATATAATAAAGAAACAAGCGTGTGGTATCCATGTTTCTGCGCATGTGCGAACTCCCGCGCCATAAGTGTTGCCGTTACCATTTTCTCTCGCTTCGAATATTTAATCGCGTCTTTTAGAAAACTAAATCTCAATCTCATTATAAATTTTGCTTTAAATTATCATAGTTTACTTCCTATTTATGTTTGTATACTTCTTTTTCTTATTTGACTTCAATTTCTGTCTTTTTCGATCGAAAAATGTTGGTTGTTCCCCGGATCGAGAGTTCAGTTTGCATTTGTCGCGTTGAGGCTACATAAATGTTGCATTTAAATAATAATTAATTTATTTCAGAATTTAAATAATATTTTATTCATTTCAGAAATTATAATTTGTTATATTAAGATAAAAATTATAAATATTACCTAAATAACTAAATCGGTAAATCGAGTTTGTTAGTTGCCAATTTCATATAAAAATTTCAAAGTTTGGTCTGGAGGAAAAAAAACAAGCGAAAGCATCTTAAATTTGACAGATAAGAAACAAATGTTTCGTTTTTGGTATATTTGGGCACATAGTGACCAAGGGCTAACTAGTATCTACTTAATGTGGATAAATAAATAATACGTATAATAAATAATAATAAATAGTACGTATAGTACTGTATAATTACTTTTAATATTTAAAATTATTATTACAATGAAGAAAAGGTTATAAAGTACAGTACATACCGGTTGTATGTTACATACTGTATAATGTTGTGAAGGCGATAACGGTTCCTGAATTTGTCGAACCAACCGCTACTTGCAACAGATTTATTTGGATTATCACCTGAAGATTCCGCAAAGTGTTTATAGAGCTTTATGGCTTTGGCTTTTATTATAGCCTTACTTATCGGCATATTCTTCTGGTTCTGGTCTTCTATCCACAAGTATGGCCTTTTCCGTTTTCTCTATGTTCTTATCTCTTATTTGGGAAGTGTGCTTCAATGATAATGGAGTACCACTCTTTATGCTATGCCTAATTGCATCTTCCTTTTTCTTTATCGACCTAACTGTAGATTCATTTACACCAAAAAGTCTACCTACTTCAGCGTAACCCTTTCCCTCTTGCAACATATCGAGAACTTCCAGTTTATGGGAAAAGGGTCATTACCGATTTCGCACGCTTACAAATATGGGAAGTTGTCGACTTCTGACTAGCTGTCTTTTTCCAGACATGACGATGTATCCTAGCACTCGATAGAATTAAAAAATATACGGGCATAACCACCATGGGCATAACCGTAAATTCACGGATATCAAAACCAAAACTAAAGCATAGAGTCCCGGATGACGAAGCAAAAACTACAATAATTCGGCAATTTTTTTTAACTGTGCGTCTAAGGAGCTTGCGCTTAAATAAAGCTTTTTGTGTTTCTAATAGAATAAATTGTGATATTAATATAAATAAATACTGTACCGTATTGTATACAGAAATTTTTATTAAAAAATTTACGGAAAAATTTCTCCCTCGAATGGGGAAAACCGCGAATAAGCAAAGTGCGAATGCCGAAAAGCTGTACAAGAAAGTCGGCCGCGAATAAGCGAATCCGCGAATGTTGAGGCCCTATTGTATTTGATTTTAATGTTAGTTTGGTCTTGAGAAGTGGCAAGTGGCTGTGTTGAATTTAAATCAGTAAATCAAAATAAAATCTGAACTAGCTAATAGGATCTTAAAATAAAATTAAACATGTAGGAGCGCTTTCGGGCTGGACTGCCCCTCTTCAGCTGCACAGAAGAAGTGAGCGTTAGCCTAGAACCTAACAGTGAATGGGACATCTGTAAAAACAAGTGTAAATTGTAATTTAAGCCCCGAGTGTCAGAGGAACGGTAAAAACAAACAGGTTGTGCATATGGGATAAACTGTTAGGCAAAAAGGGGACGGAAATAGGGCGATAACAGATACAAAATTTTCGTTTTCATACTTAAATATTATAGTCACGTTGATTAAACAGGTACTCACAAGCACTGGATATAATAGAGTCTTTATCCCGAGAATACAGAAAGAAAAGAAAAAACGTTTAAAGGGGCGGCATTTCGAAGACTTGCCTCATACTGAGAAAATCTACCGCACGGCCCTGCCTGAAAGTACAGTATAAATAGCTTTAACGTTTCAGGTTCAGGTCTAGCTACCTAGCCAATCAGAATTTAGTATTCGGTAGATAACATGGCGGTGCACAGACCAAGAAAAATTTTCGGTATGGTTCTGCGCATTTAATGCTATGAATAATAAAAAGCTCTTATTTTATTAATTTCTTTCGTGTTTTAAGTCAGATAGATTATACGAATCTTAAGAAAAGTAATGATTTATAATTTTAATGTTTTTCTTCTTAATTAACTCGTTTTTGTGTCGTAGTTTAGACAAAATGGTAGAAGCATGTTGTAAACGTAGAGAAATTTAGAAATACTATTTAGAAGTCCGAAAATACAACTTTCTTTAAAATAAACAAGAAAAAAATACAAAGATGTGTCATTAGGCTGCAATATGCACAAAATTTGTAGTTTCTCTAGATTAATATACAACGATACTATAGATTGATTACATTAAACTATAAGATAACCGAAGTTTTTGGTACGATAGGAGAAAACATCCCAGCGGAATTTCGACCTCCCCTTTACCTTATCCCCTAATTAAACACTCCTGAGTTTATTGGTGAAGATCCCATGTGGGGGCAGAAGCCCCATTCTCAAGTTATGGGGCTCCAAATTTGGGGCTCAGAATCACGATTTTTATGATTTTCTGCAAAACTTTTATAGATAACCGGATATTTTAAACGATTTTAGATCTGTCTTATCATTCCGAATCGAATGCAATCAACTTAAATAAGCTACGACTTATTTTTACGAAGTTACGTGATTTTTTCCCCCTACAACGATATATTCGTTCTGAAGCTTGGTAGAATTCTCAAATATTTAAATTTTTTATTGTTTTGTATATAAAACATCCTATTAATTATATTACATTCGTTCACTTTTCCAAACTGAATAATAATCAAATATAGAACTTTGAAGATCATCTTTGTCAGTCAGTCGAAAGAGTTAAATTCTACCACTAGACTCTGCTGTAAAGTTCTGTCGACTAAAGTACTGGATAGGGAAAGTTGCGATACTCCGCCATGTTAATGGAATACCAAGCTGCTTTTTGCACTATCACTTATTATTTTTATTATTATTAATCTCTTTACTTTTATTTATTTTATTTGTTAATGCGCTACGTGTGCAAAGTCGCCGGTTAGAACGAATGTCGATATTATTAATTATTAACTAAGCCTAACAGTCTAACGACTCTGCAACTGCTGTAAAGTTCTGTCGACTAAAGTACTGGATAGGGAAAGTTGCGATACTCCGCCATGTTAGTGCAAAAAGCAGCTTGGTATTCCATTATCACTTATTATTTTTATTATTATTAATCTCTTTACTTTTATTTATTTTATTTGTTAATGCGCTACGTGTGCAAAGTCGCCGGTTAGAACGAATGTCGATATTATTAATTATTAACTAAGCCTAACAGTCTAACGACTCTGCAATCCAGAGTTCGCCCTGAGCTCAGGTCTTTAAGTTCTAACTTAAATCTAGTTAACTTCAAAACAATCTAACAACTACTAACGTTTACCGGCAAAAACAAAACCGGAAACAGGAACTTACAACTAGAAGTAACGAACAAGTGTTAGATTGAAAATAACAAGACGATATTAGAAACTTACGCTAATAAGTTGAATAAATTCTCAAAACAAGTTAAATAATAAAAAACAAATTTATTAGACTTTAAACACTTACAAAGTGTTAATAAATGCTTTATTGAAACTATAATAAAGCAACAATAAATTAATCAATAAAACTTGTTTAATCCAACTCAAATACTAACAATCAATTATTCACACAAACAAGAACCTTAAATACTACTTAAAGTCTACTACTTCCACCTCCGATACAAACTTCAAACAATCTTCGATCTTTACAGCAACTCAAATGTCATTTTCGCCAATTTTACGTCAGATACAATACCTCTCGTTATCGAACAACACCTCAATTGGCTTGTTGGTTGCGTCGATCTTTTATACCAGTGACTTACAATCCCGTACTTCGCTCATTTGCATACTTATACGTAACAAGTTTTAAAGATATTAGCGTACAGAGTAATTCATTCATGTCATCTTCTTTACAATTAAATTATCTACTGAACAATACTTCGATACGGATCATTCTTACATTCGCATATCGGACCAGTAGCAAAATTAGTTAGATAAGATGACGTTATTATTCGGGACAGCTCTTCGGGAGGACGGTTCCGGTTCCGTGATTGCTAATGACGGAGACGAAGAACGTGAGAAGTAAGTTAACTTTTAAACTAAAATATAATACGTTAGATAATAAGAAATTAACGATAAATAATAAAGTGCATAGACAGATCAAAGCAACTTCCTCACACGTGTTCATAACATAGCGTAACAATGTTATAACATTAGAAAATTAAAAGATGGTCTAAATTCTAAATTACAGATCGTTATCATTTATTAGAAAATTAAATTATATATATATAGCAGCATAATATATTTATTTTTCATATTAGTACATTAATATATAATATATATATAATAATATTCTAACAAAGCATTAACATATTCTACATATTTTCTTTATTTACATTATTTCAGTTAAAAGTTTGTTACCTTTATACTAACACACAAAAAAACTGACACATCCCAGACAATTTTAAAACAAATTCCAAGTTTTATTTACAATCCTCAAGAAAAAAATTTGAAATAGTAAACAATACAAAAATTTATTTACAATTTATTTACAAATTTTTGATGGCAATTCTCATGCCTACTGATTTACTATCACATTTAGCAGATTTTTTAATTTCACTGGATTTATTAAATTTTCTTAAGAGAAAATAAATTCTTGTTTTAAAAAATTGTTTCATAAGTTTTAAATGGAGAGAATGACATTTTGGAAAATAAGCTTCCATGTTTTTTATTATAGGATTTTGAATAATAATATTAAAAGTATATTTAGTCCTAAGTATCAATTGCTCATTTATTCGAATTAGTTTTTCAGTCTCTAAAAAGAGCTGAAAACTAATTTATTAACAAAAACCAGGTTTTTCTCAGGGGGTATTTTCAGTATTTAATAAATATTTTTTAAAGTGTTAAATGCATCAACAGGACCATTTCATGATCAATTTCTGAAGTTTTAAGAAGAATGCTTTCTTCACATTTTTTACAACAACAGTGGAAATAACAGTGGAAATTTTGATTCTTGCTACAATATTCCCTGCTAGATAATACAACTGCTGTTCTTGTATGCTTAGATTAGAATCTTCAATCTGAAATAATATTTATGATCATTAATAATGATATACAAATAAAAACACACATTTACATAATTGATGGCCAAATATGATCTACAAAGAAGAAAACTTCTTAATTTGGAATTAAAAAAAAAAAAAA
>AYEL01076428.1:0-24713 GCA_000484575.1 Olivierus martensii
TAGCCATCTGTTAAGCTGGATTCACACTGGCCTTGCGACTGCGATCTCAATTACAATCGCGACCGTTGCTATAGAAACAATTCCATTAGGCTTCGCTTTCCAACTCTTTACTGGGACCACGACAATATTCAATTTGCTGAAAATTGTCGTGGTTGCAGCGGATACGTCATTACGATAGCCAATAGAAAGGAGGCATTTAGCCATCTGTTAAGCTGGATTCCCACTGGCCTTGCGACTGCGATCTCGATTACAATCGCGACCGTTGCTATAGAAACAATTCCATCAGGCTTCGCTTCCCAACTCTTTACTGCGACCACGACAATATTCAACTTGCTGAAAATTGTCGTGGTTGCAGCGGATACGTCGTTACGATAGCCAATAGAAAGGAGGCATTTAGCCATCTATTATGAGCTGTATTCTACATCAGCTCTTATTGGCTGTTGTTTACGCAGTTGCTATTGGTTGATTCGAAAAATCGTGAAGCCGGTCGTGATCAATGTGCATGTTCTATCGCAAGTCGTCAGTCATGGTCGTAGTCGTAGACGTGATCTCAGACTATATTTCAAGAAAACCTGATAATAAATCACTACCATTGTTGTGGGTATTTCTACACAAAGGAAAATAGTCCCTATTTAGTTAAATTTAATATTATTTCTACACAAAGGAAAATAGTCCCTATTAGTTAAATTTAATATTATCCTATAATTTGTTGTTTTGGGAAATAAAATCGAAATATTAAATTATTGAAATGATTTAAAAACATATTTTAAAATCACATAACAAAATTCAACGAAATATTATTGTTATTTACAAATCGCGTATGAATACAGTGTTTCCTTTGGTGGTTCGATTGTCAGGTTATCTTGAAACAAACTATAGTGTGAATCCAGCCTTATGCAGTAGCGTGAACTGTGTTTGCGACTAAACAAAATGGATAGACGTAATGGCTACTCATAAGAAAAAAATTATTGTTAATAAGGTTTTATATTGATGATTTCTTGGCTTCTATGCTCAATTAATCGTTTATCCCAAATTTCGGGATAAGCAAATGCACAATTAGTTAATTTTTCTTTTAAATACGATTGTTCTTGCTTATTAAAGGCATCCATGTGGAAATGAAAGTGAGGTCGGAGAGATTGCGCAGGCGCACAATATAG
Source organism: Olivierus martensii (assembly GCA_000484575.1). NCBI lineage: Eukaryota > Metazoa > Arthropoda > Arachnida > Scorpiones > Buthidae > Olivierus > Olivierus martensii. The sequence continues at coordinate 1,158 of AYEL01076428.1, forward strand.
AGAGAAGCCGAAAGCCGCGAGTTGAACTCGCAAGATTTCTCAGCTTTCGTTCGTGCATAGTTGTACCATGGGCTATAAATATATATGGTCCTCCCACTGCTATCGATAACAAAGGAAAAACTGTTAAGGTCTAGATTTTAGTCACTAGGGCGGCGTTGGTGTCAGTAACTCAGCCATAGCGGACGAATTTCTATAGTTACATGTACTGTAGAATCTTATAAATCAAACGTCACATTGCAAAATATTTTTAGCAGGAATTTAACTGTATTTTGATAAATTAGAATGAAAACACCTTAGAGTTATCCTTAACGTTTTATGGACTTAAATGGTAAAAAAATAATAATTCAAAATTTTTAACGTTAGTTCACACTATCATTTTTAAGTCAACAATTTTGCAGTTGTGATTTGTTTTTTTGTCGATTCTTCAAATGTATTTGAAATAATGCCAATTAGTACAATTCTAATTGTTCGATTCTTCAAATGTGTTTGAAATAATGCCAATTTAATACAATTTTAAATACTCCGAAATTACTAACGATAAGATTTTGTAATCATTAATTCTACAGAAAATGGTTTAAAAAATTTTAAATAAAAATTGATAATGTATTTCTGTGTAATGCCCAGTATAATAATTCCGTTTGAAAAAATAAATAAATATAAATTATTTGATGAGCTAAATTATTGTATCTGAGCACAAAGGTCATAAAAATGCTGAAAAAAACTTTATTTATTAAAATTTATGGATCAGAATAGACATACTATGGGCATTTGAAGTAAAACTTTATTGCATTTTAATGTAGTTGGGAATTAAACCATATTTCCTCGATAATAGCAACATTGTAATTACTTTTCACATGATTATTTAAAACACTATTATTTGTTTTAGTAGTTTAGCACAAATAAATTTAGAGATATTTGAATTCTAACAGTTGCATTTTAGATTTCACAGGAATTATTGGCCCTCTTTAGCTGATGTTTTTTATCCCTGAATTAAAAAAAAATCTGAAATATATAATTGCCAAGAGTTAGAGTATTTTAAATATAAATATTGATACAAATAAAATAAATAAAACTTGTTCATATATAATAGTGAATAAAGTATTCTTGTTATCTGTAAAACAAACATTCCAAATAAAGAACATGAACACTCCAAATGTAAAATTCTATTATGTTTCTGTGATGAGTTTTATATAATTTTATTTATAATATATAAATTAGCTTTATTTATGAAAATTGATTGTAGAAAGAGTAATTGGAAAAAAAATGGTAGCAGAAATGTTACAATGGGGCCAAAAACATATATTACAATATTAGTTGGATGTGAGATTCTTGAACATCAAATCAACAGTCTTGAATTTTTGTTATTTTTTATTAGGTTTCTACATTTTTGATTGTTTTGATTTTGAACGTATTGGATTTTCCTTACAGGATTTATATCCTGAATTGCAGCCAGGAACAAAACAATATGCATTTTTTGTCAAAAAATAAAATTAGTTCTATACAACAACCTATTTTACAAGTACGAATTGCACGGAGTAGCTTGTACCAGCGCCCTCTAGTAATGGAATTTCAAAACAAAAAATCTGATACCAATGGAGTCGAAGTGGGAGGACCATATATATTTATAAACCATGGTTGTACTCAACGAGAGCGATAAAGCCAGAAATCTCTCTCTCGCAGCTAAATTCGCATCTGCATAGCCGCACCGTTATAAGTTTGTTAATACCTAAAACTAATGTATTTTTTTTCTTCTTGTATTTAATTAAATAAAATGTTAGTGTGTTAGTAACTTAGGACTAGATTTATATCTACAATCAACATACCACAATCAACTCAGCTTAAGATGCGAGTTAGGTCAAAAGTTAATGATTTTCGAGCGATATCGTTAGCATGCTTTTTATTTTACCTTCAACTTAATTTTTTTATTTTCTATGTCTGTTCTAGTTTCTCTATTAGTCTATCTATTTTAATATCTCGTATCGTTCATTGCTCATAGTCAAAGTGCAAAAAATATAATAAAACATTATCTTTTTTGTACTTTGACTTTTGCACAAAAAAAAACAATAGTAAGGGGGGTGAAATAAGTTCGAAATAGCGTGACATAGTTTATGGATGATCCCTTAGGAAAGTTTACTTAGCTTATCGTGGTACACGAAGAAAATAACATGCCCAGTCAACACTTTCGGAACATCTCATGATTATTGATGAAATCAGCTCAAATATAGTCAATTCTGCATAGGTTAAAATGCTTGGAAATTAAATTATTACACCCAATTTAAGAGCTATAAAATTATCGTGTATATCATAACTTTTTTTATACGACTATAAAGATTTTTTATATTTACTAAATAAAAAGCAGAAAGCTGGTCAATAAATGCTACATATGCGACATTCCTTGGATATTCTAACAGAAATGTGATAAATATTGTGTGACGCAATTTGGAAATCAAATATACTTATTCCTGTTTAATTAATGCTATCAATAAAAAAAAAAAAGATCACAGGAATGGCGGATAATTGTATACAAAATAAAAAGCATATTATTATAAAATTTGACTAATTTTCATTGGTCAATATCAAACATATAATATGTGTATTATCTTGTGATCTCGTTGTTTCCGTGCAAGTAATATTTCCCTGTATAGGAATTCTTATTTCCTGCTATTTTTATTTTTATATAAAATCTGATAAAAAAAATTTTTTTTAAGTGAAAGGAACTTCAAATTTGTGCCATCATGGTCAGGGAGTTACGCTGGGTGTGACGAAAAATGTGAAGGGGAATGACGGGTCAAAATGTGTTCAAAATGGCGTGATGTAGTTTATGAATGACCTTTTACATCTAGTTAAAGAAATGAGGCAATTTATACAATAGAAAATTTATTTACAGTTTTCGTAAGTGATATATATATAATTTATCATTATTAAATTTTGATACATATTAATTTTTTAATACTAAAAAAATGTTTTGAAACATACTTTCATCATGAAAATAGATTTATTCATTAATTACAAATCTGAACAAATAAATTGATTTTATCAAACAATTTACTTTAATCTAAACAGTATTAACAATTAATAAAAAATATATAATATATATCAGTTTAATTCTTATCAAATGTTATTTAAATCCTTTGATAACAATACAAAACATGTTTATAATTTGTATAATTATTAAATTTTAATTAAAGCTTAGAATTAATATCATTAGATATTGCTACACCATTTTTCAAAAAATTTTTTATGTCATTTTCATTGTAACCAGCATCAGCCAATATGGATGTAGTATTCTCACCAAACTGTGGTTCCTTTTCGGCTATAGTACCAGGTGTTCTAGAAAGAACTGGAGCTGGTCTTGGAAAATAATTTTGTCCGTCTAAAGTAACAAAAGATTTACGTGCGGCATTGTGAGGATGGAATGGAGCATCTTTCATTGTAAGAACTGGAGTTACACAAGCATCCTTATAATCAAATATTTTACACCATTCTTCTTGGGTTTTTGATTCAAATATTTCTGCAAACTTTTTTTGGCATTTTTCTGAATCATCAAATTGCTCATAATCATTTTCTTCTAATTCTAAACCTAGAATCAAAATTATTATGTTATTAATAAAATATTTAAATTGTAAATATTACTATTATTAGAAACTTAAATTTTGAAAATTATATTTAAATTTTTTATCATGATAAAATGTCTTCCTGTCATGAACGTAAGATGTTATGAAAATGAAATTTATTCTATGAACTTCAATATATAATTATTAATTAATCATAATATATATAATTGATTGATGGAGAATGCCTTATATTTAAGTAACATAGATAAATATCCAATTGTAACACAAGGATTTTTGAAAAAGATCTCCCTCTTGAAATGCTGTGCTAAAATATTATATAAAGTAAGTGTTTATTGCAGCATGTTTTAGTTAATAATTATATTCTATTTAAATTTAAATGAATTGGAACAGAATTATTTTGTTGTGTAAAGCTGAAGAGTGAATATAAGAATTCCGAAAGCACTATTTTGTATTTAATAAAGTAATTTGTCTTTGAGTATATTAATTCCTGCTAATTGGCTAGTTGTAATTAAATAAAATAAGTGATTTTGCAATATGATTGCTGCTATACCATTTTGCTATCATATTTTTTAAAATTTTTGTACAATTTTTGATTTTAAAAAATTTGAAAATAACTATTAATTAACCAGTCTTCAGCATTTGTTTAAGCGAAAAAAATTATATTTTAATACTTATTAAAGATCTTTCTGCTGAATAAAGCCATCCTCAGTAACTACAAGTTTAAAATAAACGAATACAACAAATTGATTAAACTTGTAGTTACTGAGGATGGCTTTATTAAGCCGAAAGATCTTTAACAAGTATTAAAATATAATTTTTTTACTTAAACAAGTGCTGAAGACTGGTTAATTATTAGTTGTAGTAAGAAGCGAAAGAATATAATGTGTATTTGAAAATAAAATGATTTGTTCATATTTATACTAAAATCTTGATAGTTTGAATTATAATAAATATAACAACACATTAAGCAGTATCATAAATAAATGCACCAAAAATTTATTTAGGAATGTTTTTGATATCATAGATATCATCATCAGCTTTCTGTTTAGAATAATTTTAACCAAACTATCGGTTCTAAAACAGAAAGCTGATGATGATATCTATGATATCGAAAACATTCCTAAATAAATTTTTGGTGTATTTATGATACTGCTTAATGTATTAGTCTATTTATTATAATTTGATTACACAGTCATAAAAGCGAGTAAAAACAAACTTACAAGTTTCTTGATAGTTCAAAGTGAATGTTATTAAGACTGCCTTAAACTGCTAAAAAATAATTTCAAGCTGTTTATAAGATATGTTGATGATATCTTTATAATTATTGACAATCTTAAACTAACTGACACTTTGTTACAATCCTTTAATGACGAAACCTTAGGATTGCGTATATCTGCTGGAATTAAGACTGCCTTAAACTGCTAAAAATATTTCAATTGCACTATCTTCTCCGAAAACAAAAAGATTAAAATGTATGATTTTGTTATCAATATAATAAATAAATATTATTTATTATACAATAATAAAACAATATTTATAATAATCCCTGAAACTATCTCACCTATACGGGATACTTTATAATTTTTAACATTACTGGTTATATCCATATTTGCTAGTCTATTATATGTTAATTTTTTATTTTTATGTACATATTTTTTATATTTACTTTTATAATTTTATTTTAAATACTGTATTATACTATGTTCTAATCTACTGTTCTTGTATTCGAAGAATTTAATTTGTTCCAATTTGTTTTATTTAAAAGTGTTTTTACTGATGATGGCTTCATTAAGCCGAAAGATCTTTAATAGATATTAAACTATATTTTTTTCGCTTAAAGAAGTGAAAAATTTCCTTTTATTTAGAAAACAAAAAGAAATTTTTAAGATCTCTGTGCTTTCGAAATAGTGGTCACCTTGTTTGCTCAAAATCACACCATCCTTTTAGAGGCAGAGCATCTATTGTGTTATCTATTCTTGCTATTATATATAGCAGCGCTTCTCAAACTATGGGTTGCGAAGCAAAATGCTGGGGTCACAAAAAATAAATTCAAACATTTGAATTTCAGTTTATATGTAATTTCACAAATGCCCAATATTTAACGTATGAAAACATATGAATTTTCAGTGTAGTTGGTTGATTGTGTTCATCTTAATAAGTGTGTAAATAATTTATGTACTTGTATATTTTATTTCATATTTAATACCTGGGGTCGCAAAAAATCTCGTAATGAAAAATGGGGTCATGAATGAAAAAAGTTTGAGAAGTGCTGATATATATCATTGTGCTATATTAAGAACAAGTAATGCCAAAAACAATAAAAATAACAGAATGGCAGGAGCTATTATATTGTTTTAACATTTTGAGGCATTATTCTAAAATTTCACTGTGATATGATTATTATATTGTTGTTGTTCATTAATTAATTAAAACCAAACAACATATTTAATAGTTTTTAAACAAATAAAATTTCTCATCATATTTAATTTACTGTATGTTATGTTACTAAATTTTAATGATTAAATCAAACTTTGTTACAGTAATTTTTTCTTACAGTACTGTACATATTATATGATATGCGATGGAGTTTTGTTGACATCTTTCATTTGAACGCCACTTCTAACCAAAAAGTGTACAATCTGTTGGAGTTTAAAATAATGTGTATATTCATCACTGTAAGAAAAAATTACTGTATGTATTATATGATATGCGATGGAGTTTTGTTGACATCTTTCATTTGAACACCACTTCTAACCAAAAAGTGTACAATCTGTTGGAGTTTAAAATAATGTGTATATTCATCAATTCTGACAACACGAACAATTTAGGCAATGCTATTCCAATATGATAATTAATGTTTAGAGGAATGCATATTGGGATGATGGTCAATAAACATTGAAGATGAGTAGATAAGTGATAGTCAATACATAATACTAATATTAATATTATACAGTATTATATTAGTAATAAAATAATAATAACGTAATTGATTATGATATTCAATTGCATTATAATTAAGCTATTCAACAATTTAGAATCAAATTAATGAATGCAATAACAAAATTTAATTCTAAATTTACAGATTACATGGCAATTATTTATGAGACTCATAAACTTATCTATGAGAGAAATTTCCCCCTAAAGAGACATAATTTTCCAAGGAATATTTAATATTTGATCCGAGATAGATAGAAATAAAAAACTTGGAATTTTCTATCTATATATTATTTTATTAATAAGTATAAATACAGTACTTAGGATTAACTTTTCATTGTAAATTTCTTATTAATAAAATAAGTAATAGATAGAAATAAAAAAACTTGGGATTTTCTATCTATCTCAGATCCAATATTAAATATTCCTTGGAAAATTACTTCTCTTTAGATAAAATTATTTATATGCATATCCACAACAATCCTGAAAGTTTAAATTTCCCCCTTTTCTTATTCATATTTTCTTTAATTTCTTAATTAAATAAAATGAGATAGAACATGAAAATACTAATGAATATGAGGTGAAAGAATGATATTAATATAACAAGGGAGACACACAAAGAAAAATGAGAAAGATTGTTCACTCTATGCAAACTATCTTGGGACTTTATTGTTCTCCATTTTCTCTTGCACTATTTCTTAATTTCACTGATCAAATAAAACTTAAAGAAAGCTCAAATCGAATCTTGATCTCTCATTTTTTAGGAACATTATATACGGTGTCCAACTGATGATGAAAACTATCAGAATAAAGTTTTACTATTATATTTTTCTCAAAAATATAATAGTAAACTTCTATAAATAGTAATAATAATAGTTCTATAAATAGCAATGGTATTCTGTAATGACTGATAACATTAGCCATTAGATCCATCTGTAAGTTGAATGCTGATTGATATTATTTATTCTCTCCATCCAAAATATTGTTTGAGTTTCTTTGATAGTGATAAAATTAGTGCAAAAATGATGCCCAATTTCTGATTCTTTTTGTTAGTTTTTCCCACATTGACTGAAATTTATTATTATTCTATTTAGTAATTAATTAATTATAAAATTTTATTTAAAAATAATCAATGGAAATATTCTGATTAACTTACATAGAAACTGCATGTCAGTGTATTTCAACATTTGTTTATGAATGTCGATTATTTTATATTCTTAATATTTAATAGTAATATTTGAAAAATTAATAAAATTAAAAATACTAATACAATAAATTAAAAAAATGAATAATATATTATATTAAAATTAAATTACTAGTACACTTTTATGCTGACAATGATCATACTAACATCAAATGATCAAAGTATAACAGACAGTGAAGATGTGATAGAGCTTCACATGGAATCCTACAGTATATCAACTTTACTACTTTAATATTGAATTTAAAATAAATAATTATTTTATTAGTTAATGCTGAATTGAACTATTTAATGATTTGAGATATTTAATATTAAAATTTTTCCAAATATCTTCATTGCAATATCTTTATTAAAAATTATAGCTCATTTTCCAATTTTTAGCCTATTTTCTGAAGGAAATAGAGGCATATACGATCAAGCTCATATCTGTCTATCACTAATTTTTGAACTAATTAGCAGATTTTCACAAAATTCAATAGTGATGTTCTGCCATTAAAGGACATCTCAAAACTGCATCCTTTAATACTACAAGATAGAATTTTATTTTAAGCACAATTTTAGTTTATATTATTGGCAATAGATGGTAAAAAATGTTAGCAGTGTAGTGGTAACATATGATTTACCTGATCTCTTAACACAGTGCCATCTATCAGCAATATCTATCATAATCAGATCATAATCCCCTGATGTAATATCAACATGATGTTACAATGGATGTCAAAAAATATTGATAATTTATGACATCATCATAACAACTGTGCTGGTTAAATTAATGTTCAAATTGGACATACAAAACTAATAGATACCAAATTTTAAATAAATGAAAAATAAATGACACAAACTTTATTTTCTAGATCTTTGAAATAAATGATACATTTGGAAAGTAGGCAATTTTAGTTTTTGCTAGAACTTCTTATTGATAAATACTATTAGTGTTAACAATATAATAAATTGTAAAAAAAGGAACTATTATTTTCAATTCAATATGTAATCTGGAATAAATATCACAATAATTATTTTACAAAATACAGTAATACCTCAACTTATGTAAATTTGAAGATATATAACTTCTCATCCTTCCCCCTCACCCACTTTGTTTGTTTTTCAATAATGCATATATATGTATGTACATATTTCATTTACTGATTTATTGATTAAGAGTCTTTAATTAAACTACATATTATAAACTTTTATAATTTGTTGTTTTCTTGGTAATAAAGAGCCAGTTAAGTACCTAATACATATGTACCTAAAATTGGATTTGGGAATCTGTAGGTATCCTGACTTATAATACTGTTCATTCTAGCACTGATTAAAAGTGGAAAAATTTACACACAAAATTTGGTTGCTTTTGACTTTATTAAGTTCTTAAATGTTCGACAATCTATATATGTAAAGTATAGCTGATGAGGACTTAATAAAGTCGAAAGCGCTACTAAATTTTGTGTGTAAATTTCCACTTTTAATCAGTGCTAGAATGAACAATATTATAATTAAATGAAATGGAAAGTTCTTTTTTAAAGTTATTCTGACTTACATAATTTTCGACTTATGTTATGCTTCCCAGTCCCATCTATTATGTAACTCTGAGATATTACTGTATAGCAGAAGTGTATGAACTTCCTGTAATATAAAATATGATAAAGTATGATTGATGGACTGATGAAAATAATTATGAATAAAAGAGGTATGTATAATAATAATTGCTGCTAAGAATGAATAAAAGGAAAAGAAAATGAAATATAAAAACAGAAAATATTATTGTAAAGTATTATATGAAAAAGAATAAAGCCTATATGGAATTAAAAAAACAGTAACAAAATAATTTTTCACTTTTTCTTAATTCCATTGAGAGAGGATTGAGTTAAAAGAATATTTTAAAGAAGTGTATGGAATATTAAGACGACTGAATGAAAAACAGAAATGAATTATTAAAAAGTTTGTTATTCAAAAACTAAAAGTTGTCAAAGCAAAGAAGCTATTGAGAAATGGTCTGAAAATAATAATGATTTTGAATATTGAAATATGAATATGAATCATTGTTTGTTTAATTTATTTAATGGAAGTTTAAATGCTTCTATGTTTGATAATAGGAAAAATAATTTCTCAGAAATTTACATAAAACTGAATTTATACATATAACCAGAGCTGGATTTGCATTTTTGAGGGCCCTAGGACGAGCAAGGTTTTGGGGCCCCTAAAAATTCAAATCAGCTACCTCTAATTTTAAAGGCTCCTTATTCTTTAAAATTTTTTTTCTATCTAGCACTTTAATAAAAATTCAGTATCTTTTATTAAAATTTTATAAAAGTTGAAAACTGATTGATAGTTTTGGGGCCCTAGGACGCAGTCTATAGGTAAATCTGGCCCTGCATATAACTCAACATAAAATGACATAAATATTTATATGACGACTTTTTATCATCATCATATAAAAATATTTAATAATTTAAAATATTTTAAAAGAAGTTATTACTGAAATCAGTTCAAGAAATTTCAATAATAAATCATAAATATTTAAATATTAATTTTTAATTTATAAAAGCTGTCTTAATGCACTAAATAATATAAATTAAATATACCTTTTAATAATTCTTTATAGAATTGAGGCTCGATAGCTCCTACAGCCATAAATTTTCCATCTTTTGTTTTGTAGGTTTGATAAAAATGAGCACCACCATCTAATAAATTTTCTCCTGGTGGCTTACCCCAAATAGGAAGATTAGCTGATGGATCTTGTGTTTTCCAAATCCAACTACTTAAATATGAAGAACCTTCAACCTTAATTATAGAAATAAATCAATAAGCAAATTAGCAAAAATAAATTAGTTTTTAAACTTTAATTATTACTATTTTGATAAAAATATTAATTAACCATATTTGCATCAATAACTTGTCCTTTCCCTGAAGTATTTCTTTCTAACAATGCTAAACATATTCCAAGAGCACATAACATTCCACCACCAGCGAAATCAGCCAATAAATTAATAGGTGGATGTGGATTTTCATTCTTTTTGCCAATCATATAAAGAACACCTAAATGTTTTAAAATTATTGATATTAAAAAAAAATATATTAAAATTTTTTAAAATTTGATGATAAATTACAAAGCACTCTTAGAGTTATGAGAATTTGAATTACAAATATTTGTAATTTCAAATTTCAGAAAATTTCAAGTCTTCAAAAATTTTAAATATAATGATAGCAGAATACTCTAGCACAGCAGTTCCCAACTTTATTTTAACACAGAACCCTTCTAAACATGTTACATATTTTTGGAACCCTTATTCATTTATATTAAATAATAAACGCAATCTATGTTGTATAATGCTTTATTTATAAAACAAAAATCTGAAACTACAAACTTTGATGGCCACTAGTATACTGCAGCTTCATAACAAATGGGGCTCTGGGATTGGATAGACATTACTGCTATCTACCATTCAAAAAGAAACTATAGTAGCCGTGCAACAGCGGGTATATACGAACGGTTCAATTATTTGTTCGGTGAAACAATTTTACACCAAATGCACTCAAAGCATTTGGATATTAGATTTTAAATTATGAATGTAGAAATATTTCTTTGTATAAAATTAGTGAATTTCACACAGAACCCCAAAATTTTTGGCTGAATCCTAGGGTTCTGCCAAAAAATTTACCAGTGGTTAAATTTAGAGTAGCAGTTCCCACCAGTTGGGAATTGCTGCTCTAGTAACCAATACAATATAAAATTTACAGTTAGTTAATATATTACAGCAGTATTTCAAGATAGTGCAATTACTCAAAAACACTCTTGCTTTATAATCAAACTTTTTTATTCATACCCGTCAAATAAACTTCTAATTCATTCAATTGTGAAATATATTACAAAACATACTGGATAAATTTATTTCACTATTTTTGGAGGTCAAATAACAGCAGTATTTGAATTATGAACAAAACTTTCTTATAAATTAAGTTTGTAATTTGAGGGGTACTTGTATTTTTATATTACTTTACAGCAAAAATTCATAAAATTATAATTATTGTATTTTGATATAAAAAAACAAACATTTGTATTCTAAACATTTATTAGGGTGAAGACTTATTAACTGAATTAATGACTTTGAATAGATTTGCAGATTTTAATTATGATTAAATTATTATACTATATTTTTATTACCATTAGATTCATTATTCCACTTTGAAAAATAAAACATAATATGCTTTATGATTTCATCTCACAGGTAAATTTTATAAAATATTAGGTTGTAACAGTGACACTTCTGGCACGGGAGTTCGCACATGCGCAGAAACATGGACACCACACGCTTATTCCTTTTTTATATGATATTAGGTTAAGTATAAAAAGTTATTGGAAAACTTTTTATCAGAAAATTTTAATTTTATTTTGATATTTATTCAGCATATATGCAAAAAAGTGCACATTACTAAGAAGTTGAATAAATTTAAATATGTTATTTATTGATTTCAAATATAAATTTTTATTCATTGTTTATTTAGTTTTGTATTTATTTTTGTTGTATTTAAGTTTAAAAAATAGTATTTTTTAAATCATAGAATTTTTTATTTATGGTCCTAGTTTCTACAATAATATTACCAAATAATTAATTCAAGGATTTCCTATATAAACTGCTTAAAACTCTTATTTCAATTAAACATAAAAAAATTTTCTGATAAAAATTTTCTGATAATTATCTATTTGTACTTTATTTTTGTTTCATGATACATGGATCATTTCATTCCAAACTACTCCAAATACAATACCCATAAAAAACAACATTAATACATAACAGACATTTGTAGAAAGAAAAGCATGTCTAAAAATATTCAAAAACTTTTAAAAGGTAGTTGATAATGCCAAACAAAATAAGAAGTAACAGTATTAAAATATGTTAATATAAAAAATTAATTTATAAAAATAGTACCAAAGTTCAAAATTCATTTAAAAGAAAAATTATGATTAAACCATCACTATCTGATAAGGCAGATCATAATTATCAAAATTCTTTCTAAATAAAATTTTGATTAAAAACAGAATAATTTAAATGTGGTAAATGTTTGGCAATAAAAAATAATAATGTTTTTCTAGGACTATTTTCTTTTATCTGTTTCTATAGTAGATTAATTGAAAATACTGGAAAACTGATTTGATATCACAAAGTCATGGAGTCCTACAGATCTGGTCATTTCATATGTATTGTTAAATTATAAAAATAATTGCAATACATAATTTAATAAAAATAGACAATAAAAACTTCATAATCCTTATTTTGATGCATGCTTTTCACAGAATAATTTTCTATTTAATATGCAATGTTTATCAATTTAAAAAGTTTCTCAAGAGACAAATTTTAAAATTCTTTTAAAATAAATAAATCAAAGCATGAGCTCCAGTCATCCATTTACTTGTAAAACTCGTCTTTTGGATTCAGCTGACTTGATCCAGCAACTTTAATTGCTATCATCATAATGTGAGGAGTATCTGTATTAATATTTGAATTCTTATAAAAATTTTGATGAATATTACTATTGGTAAGAAAACAGGCTATACACATTATATTTCTGTTTTGTTTCATTTTAACGAATCTGGTATTAATAATTAATTTAATTTAAAAAAAAATAAATTAACAATGAAATTTCCGAAAAATTATCATGATGATAAAATGAATAAATTGAAGTATTTAATACATTATAACAATATATTAAAGAGAGAATTTCATGTTTTAATTTGCATATAGACAAAATATAGCAATTACTTAAAAAATTTTTGATATTTTCTTAATTTTATTATTTATAATCAAGGATAAAATATTTTATATCTCAAACTATATTTTTATTCTTATTTCTATGATACTTCTAACAATTACAAAAATAAATCTGAAAAACACATTTCAGATATTTTTCTTGTTATGTTATTGCAGTGATTTTGGCCGATTAAAATTTGTAATTATTTTTTAATCAATAATGTTTTGAAACAAAGAAATATTTTCCTTTTTAAAAATAACTAACTTTGTAAGCATTTTTTTATATGAAATTTACAAACAATTATAATAAATAATTTTACAAATTAATTTATTGCAATTTGGAAATTTTATTATATGTATATAATTACAAACCTGAGAGTCCAATGTAATTAATATCATGGCCAGCCATTTTGGAAAATGGTCCATCCTGACCAAATCCAGTTAATCTTGCATAAATCAATTTTTCATTTAAAGATAATAATCGGCTTGGTCCTAATTCTAATCTTTCCATTACACCTATTCCAAAAATAATAAGACCAAAAAATTTGGTTCAATTATATAATAATGAATTTCAAAAATATATTACATGAATATACAAAATATATAGTAAAACTCTGTTTAATGCAGAGGATACCTTCCAGAAAAACAAAATGCTAAATGAAACAGTGTTAAATGAGATCATCTTAACACATAAATAATGGAGATAAGTGAACTGGATAGTCAATAAAAAAAATATATGTACCATTTTTTTCTATTTTATTTTGTAACTTGCATTATTACTATTATATTACATTAATTATAGACATTTTTCTATTGCTAACATCGATTTGTATTCTTTCTCAAAAATCAAAAATATTCAAATAAATAATTTATGTTTGTGATGAGGAAGACTGTTTTTCATTTGACACTTTTTGTTTTTCGTTAAGAAATCATCTAATGCTGTTTGCGTTTTTTGCTTTTGTTCAGAAAGCTATTGTTGAAGAAGACATCGTATACATAACACTTCCACTTGCCTTTGAATTTCTATCAAAATTTGGATCATTTTACTAAAGCCGTAGACATTCTGCAACTAATAATAGCAAAGAGACAAACTAAGCACTATGCTCTACATAGTGCTTAGTTTGTCTCTTTGGATCATTTTGTATAAACTGATCTATAATTTCTGTAATAGCAACTAAACTTGTTTTGAGAAAATAGAGACATCTTGATCATATTGAACTATATGATCAATATGATCAAGATGGCTCTAATAAGACCAAAAAATATATACCAGCATATGTATACTGCTATATATACCAGTAATATATAGCAGCATTCAGGTTAAAATTAAAATGAGATAATTTCTATTTTTATTACTGTAAAATAATGTTGATGATCGATCATAAATATGAATTGTGATCGCAGCAGGCTTTTGTATGTACTGCACTGCATTGATATCAAACATAATGTGAGAAGACATGGAAGTATCACAACAAATTCTTGTAATTTCAGATTTATATGAGTATAATGGTTTGAAAAAAACCAAGCCAAAGTGAATCAATAAAAAAAAAACACAGAATTTGAAAAAAACCCATGTTATATTGAAACAGCATTAGGCATGGTCTTACTATATTTGTAAATTATATATACAGTATTTTGTATATTTACATATACATATACTATATTGCTGGTATTTTAAAAGCTTCATTTCTATTAATATATAATAGCAATATTTTATAACCAAAAAACATTGGCCAAATTTTTAATTCCTAAGATCTATGGTAACATATTTTAATAAAGAAAAATATTAAAAATGATATATATGAAAGATGTTTATGATTAAGTTTTAATTTAAGAATTAAAAAGCAGCTAAGAATATATGAAAATAAATTCATGCATCCAAATTTAATGGCTAGTAAATAGCTAAATAAAATAGTAACAAAACAAAATGGAAGAAATGCAAGTTAATAAACCTTAAAACTATGAAAATGTCATGAATATTTTTCATAAATTGTTCAATAATTGTTCTAATGTCATAAAATAAAATTTATGTATTGAAAGAATTTGTATATAGAATATCACTTTTACTTTAAGCCACATTAATGTATTTACATGATGATAATTATATCTCTTAACCCTTGTTTATGAGAATGGAGCATTTCTGGAAAATACTCATAAATCAAATTCTTGTAAGTTGGGCTTAGAATTACCAATGATTTAAGGGGACACACCTATGTGATTTGGGTGAAAATTCGTCAAAATATCGAATTTTCGTTTTTTACGATTTTTGTATTTTTATAAAGTCTTCTGTATCGTCTGATATAAAAATTATATGAAAAACAAATTATTAATGTCGCAATCGATACCTTTAATGTAAGATAATGTTATAATTATATCTATGAAAACTTTAAAGCTGTTTTTCTCAAAATGCTATTTTTGCCATTTTTCCAATCTTTGATAACCAAAACTATCACAAACACTTGCTTTAATCGTCAATAGGAGAATAAAACAGCACTATAAGCAAGGTATTCACAGATTTATTAATCAGGAAAAACGTTTTCGGACTTGATTAGAGTCCATCATCAGTTCTACAATACTTAAGAAGGCATTCCATAATTCTCATAGTTTAAATTATAAAATATCAATAACTTTTTTCTATATTAATTTTTTAATGCAGAAGTGGTGAGTCACTATTACTGTTTTTGAAAAAAAAGGTTGAATTTTGAAAAACTTTTTAAAATTATTTAAACAAAAAATACCTTACCCCCTGGCAACATACTTTAAGAGTTTTCTTAAGAAAAAATTAATTAATTATATCTTATTATTTTTAAATTTTGATTTCCTAGCAGGTTATAGTAATTTTTTCATTATTGTTTTCCCAGGAAAAAAAACAACTGTTGAATAGGGTTTCTTTCTTTTAATTTAATATACATATTAATTATAACAACATTTAAAAATTTCATTACTATAGCTTCATAAATAAAAAATATGAAAATCACATAGGTGTGTCCCCTTAAATGGGAAAAATTATAATGTATTCCTGAACCTAAAAATATCACCCATTTTTCACTGAAGTATGTTGAATTGTATTCTCACAAATAATTGAAATTTATTAGAATTTATAAACTATAATTCTATGGTGGTCAAATTGTGGAATTGTAAGCCACATGCAGCTCTTTGGTACTTTCAACATAGCTCCATATCATGAAAATCAACAGCTAAAAATGGAGAAAATACCTACTAAAACAAATTACAAATATATTATTTTTTAAAATTATTTATTGTAAAAAGTAGCATGTATCTATATGAAATAAATGCATTTGAAATATATGATAAACAATTTATGAAATCATTGTTAAGATTACTCAAAAAAATTGATGCAGCTCTCATTGACCCAGAAAGAAACTGGTTGAGGCTCTCAAGTATTTGAAATTCTTCAATGTGATCCGACTCCTATACTAGCCCTAAAATAGGTCCGAATGGACTTATTGCCATTATAATTTTATTAAAATATTTGTTTTCTTATTAAAAATGAAATTATAATTTTGTAAACTCACTTCCAAAGAAGAAAGCAAAAGTTTAACAAAATCTTTGAATTCCAAAGAAGGGTAAAAAGAGAAATCAGAAATCAGATTGACATGGAAAATCTACATGTAAGATCGTCTTTCTGATTACTCATGTCTATCGATGTTCATGTCCTTTTTCAGTAAGAAACCCATTACATGCACATATAGAATTTTGCCGATATAAGAGTGAAGGAAGGAGTATGTGGAGGAGTCTTCCCCCAATGAGAACTAGGAGTTCTCCCTCGATGAAGTGCAAAGAGTCTTTCTTAGACGAACAACAGAGAGTCTTCCCTCGACAATGAACAAGGAGACTTCTCACAATGAGGAACAGAGAGAGAGATATTGAAATCCTAGAGTTCAACTAGATGATCTGAAGACTACCCTTACCCTTATGAAAGACTCTGAATCCATCTGTCGTTAACTACAAGGGTTCCAAAATAGTCAACAAGTCAATTATTATTTGATAATCCTATTGTGTGTGTGAATTTTAAAGAACTAAAGACTGAAATTATGGACTAAAGACTGCATAATGTCCCTATTGTGTGTGTTTCTGTGCATTTTGTGTGTGTGAATTTTAAAGAACTAAAGACTGAAATTATGGACTAAAGACTGCATAATGTATTTTGTCTACAAGACCACCTGATCATCAAAATAACCACAGGTATTTATCCTCCCACCTCGTCAATGTTAAGCCTAATGTCGCAGTATCATTGTTTGTAAAGAATCTCTCTCAATAAATGGAGTTTTGGTTTTTATGCCGTAGTCTCTGAGTTGTAAGTAACAAACAGAGTTCATTCTCCCATCCTTACTCACGTAAAGCCCCATACTGCACTAGGCTCTCGCCTGTTTGTTTAGTGTCATACATGATACTAAACTGGTATCAGAACATCCTGATATTGTACCGCTCCTAGGTCCTGAAGTTCCACATCTATATGGCTTGTAGTGACATGAACCTTGGCCATCCCTGCTATATAATATAGCTACCAATTTGAAAAATTTATATTAATGTATTATGTATATAATTCCATGCATAACTAATATAAAATTAGTTCCATATTATTTTTATATCTTAAATTGAAAATATTATTTTAATTAAATTAAAAAGTTTCATTTATATAAAAACTGAATAAATTCAATGCAATTTATTTATTTATTTTAAAAGAATTTCAAAATTTTACGAAATGGTTCTAATAATACCTTTACGAAATGGTTCTAATAATACATCGGCAGTTGTACATAATCGTTCCAATACTTTAATCCCGTCTTTTTTTCTGAGATCTAATACAATTGATTGCTTTCCTCTGGATAATTTGTCACTAACCACTGGAGTATTGGGCTATCAGAAAACATTAATATTTAAATTATGTTAAATAAATGAAAACCATATAAATATATTTTAAAAAACTAGTGTATATATATATAATATAAAATATTATTTCATATCTATATTTTATAATATAATTTAATAATATTTTTCATATTTTTTTTAAATATTGATAAATGTAATTAGTTACAAATAAAATATTTTATTGACTGATATCTTTCTTATTGTTTAATGAACCTAATCTTATATCTTTTTAGAAATTTTAATTTAATATCAGTTTACATTCAAAATAATTTTTAATAATTTCAATCTAATAAAAATTATTATTTTTTAATTTTCTAAAATACTTTTGCATTGAATTAACATAATAAAGTTATATTGCTAATTTGAAAAAATTTTAATCATTTTTTGCAGATATGAAATAACTTAACATAAATTCAACTTAAATGAATTTAAAAAATACTTGATGCCATACAAAAAAACAAAAAAATAGTTTATGTAATTTAAAAGAATTACATTAAATATTATCATCAACGAGATTATCATAATACAGTAAGATCTTGCTTGTCGCATGGAATATGTTCCAAAAAACCAAGCACTAAGTAAAACAGCATTAAATGAAGTCATCTTAACACACAAATAATGGGGATAGGTAAAACAGGACAGTAAATAAAAAATATACCTGCACCATTTTTTTTATTTTGTAACATGTATTATTACTATTGTATTACAGAACATTAATTATATTTATTATTACAAGCACTTCTCAATTTACATAAAGCTAGCTTTCATAAATTCAACTTTATAAAATAATTTTAAGAAATTAAAATAATTTAAAAATAATTAATATATAGCATAGTACTATAATTTTATAGGGCAATATTATGACAACAATCATGATATTACTGTAACAAAAATAAGAACACTATCAATAATACTGAGTGATAGTGAACTAACATTATTAAAGTTATTGTAAGCAACTCTCTCACAATATAATGTATATTGTGTAAATGCATCGTATTATAAAAGTTATTAGGTATTGCTTTGTATATAGGCTGTATGTGTTTGGTGTATAACATGATATTACTGTAACAAAAATAACAACACTATCAATAATACTGAGTGATAGTGAACTAACATTATTAAAATTATTGTAAGCAACTCTCTCACATTATGATATATATTGTGTAAATGCATCATATTATAAAAGTTATTAGGTATTGCTTTGTATATAGGCTGTATGTGTTTGGTGTATAACTTTGTTGTTATAAAAATTAGTTAAGAATTTATGTTAATCTGATTTATAATAGTTTCACAAGTTGGAATTACCTGTATTTATTTCAAAGGTTGATTTCATTTTCAATTTTCTTTTTTAACTATATATAATTTAAAATATATAAGAACTAATGTTCATTTATAAATAATTAAAAAAAATATATCGGATTAAAGAGTGAAAATTTAATCAATGGTTTGATATGGTTAACCTTTTAAAAGAAATTATAGTGGACTCACGTTTTTATGAACTCCAATTTGCAAACTACATGTTTTTATGAACTATTTAGTTGGTCTTAAAAAGTTCCTAATGTTAATTAATGCCATTCCCATTTATGAACTTTTTTGGGGATCCGTATGAGTTTGTAAATTTGAAAGTCCACTATATAATGATTTATTGACATTGGTAAATCTAGTGTTTGTTTTTTATTCATACATCTTTCAAATGGAATCAGATATAATGGAGATTAATTAATAAAAAACAAGAACATAGCTTATATTAATATATAATTATAACATATTTTAAATAAGGAAAGAGTGTAATAAATTTACTTTACACTTTCCTTATATTTAAAATCTTTCCCTTATTTTATTTTTTCCTTATTTTTAAAGAAATATTTGAAAAATTTTCTGAAGATATTGTTTTACATTAAGAATAGAAATAATAATAAATTCAGAATATTTATTAAAATAATATATTGAAACTTCATTTTTTTATAAATTTGTGTCTCAAGATTTCAGTGATTTGAACTTTAAAAATTCATAAATGGAAAAGAAAAGAACAGGTAATACTGGCACAATAGGAAATTAGACTCTTCTCTCAGACCTGGTGAATAAGTTTAGTTTATATATATATGCAAATATTTACAGTAATTTATAAATAAAATCTTGATAAATAATTTTAAATGCAAGGAATCCACAAGCACTTTAAGCAGCAAAAGTACACAATTTATTAATAGATATTTAATACATATACTAATAACAACATGTGGTAGCATTTTTGGCCTTTTATGGCCCTCCTTAGCCACTTCTTTCAAATGTGAAGACATACATTTGAAAGAAAAAGCTGAGGAGAGCCATAGAAGGCTGAAAACGCTACCACATATTATTATTAGTATTTGTACTAAATATCTAATAATAAATTATGTATTTTTGCTGCTTAAAGTGCTTGTAGCTTCCTTGTATTTCCTATAACCAGCAGAACTTGATAGTTTATAATTTTAAATATTTAAATCAGCATGTTCTTAAAATATTAAGAATAGTTCAATGTTTAACATTTATATGAAAGTGTAGAAAATTTATATTCATATATTAATAAAATTTGAAAAGTATCTAACAAATCTATTATCAGATTTTTGGGAAAGACTATATTTAATTGATTCAAATAATTCAGTAAAATTACCAAGTGCAAATTTTTCCATACATCCATTTGATTATGTATTTCAATTACTCAAAAAAAATCAGTAAAATTTGTAAATAATAAACAAAGCCTCAATTTATAATGTAGTTATTTTTTAATGAGCATGGTGCAATACATTTTCTCCAAAGCATTACTATAGCCTATATAATTGTGATCAAAGTACTATTTTTGAATGTTAGAGTGCAGAAACATTTGATGTTGATGTGCGTTTGCACTCAATAATTTTAAATGACATTTATAGGTAGGTAAAGTTAAATATAGCCAATAAATCATTAAAAAGTATCACAATACAGTTATAAATTCAACATATTAAAAAATGAAAATTAATTATATATATAAAATTTTACTTTATCAACTCTGATGACGGATGCCCCAAAATCACTGAGGATCATTCCACAGAAGGGTGCGGGTGCTAATCCTGCTAATTCGATGACTTTAATCCCTCGCAGAGCCATTTTATCAAGGTGTTTAATGATAAGAGGAAAATATATTTAATTTTAAAGATTAAATATTTGTTTACTTTTAAAAGAAGTTCGTGCCATCTAGTGAGAAAACAAAAGGTTAAAAGGCCAACTTCCATTTAATGGTAAGAATCGATAAGTGCTGCTTACCATGCAACCACAGTTTGAAACGGGATGACATCGCTGCTAAATCCACTAAGGTGTATAAACATAGTATTTAAATAATGTCAACATAATAATCATTAGTCTTGTGGTCTCTTGCAGACGAATCACTTCCAATCATGCTTCAATACAGAAGCGCCATCTGAAAAAATTATTTTTGAAAGTATTTTATTGATTATTTTTTGATTTCTTCTTCTTCTTCCACTGCCAATATGATTTTTAATTTCTTCAATGGCAATATCTGTTACATGTTTAACTCTTTTTACTAAAAAAAAAAAAAAACGATTTTTTTCTTTTTCGTGAAAAATTTTACAGGAAAATTATAAAAAAAAAAAAAAAAACAAAATTACGATTTTTTTCTTTTTCGTAAAAAAATTTACAGGAAAATATAGACTTTTTAAATCAATGTAATATACAGTATATAATGATGGGTAGACGGTTGTGTGCATACTTTCATCCTAGAGGATCCGTGTTTTTTCTTGTGTGATTTAACGCCGCTTTCCACATTGTTATATACTAAGCGGTGGATCATTCTAGTTCTCATCACTGGCCGCCAACATCCTAGGTAGATCACATCAGATGAAGAATGGAGTTCAGCGAGCTGAGCCAACGCCACCTAGATGGAGAAGCTGAAGAATAACGTCATATCAAGAGACAACGTAATTTGTGAAACGGCTGGAGATCCAGCCGTTCAACAAATCACGTTGTCTCGCCATCTCTACGGGTCGTGACGTCATTCTTTATCTTCTCCAGCGGAGAATTTTCTGAACTCAACTTATGTTTAAGTTTTACACCAACTCCGGCGGAAATCGGTACTTTTTTTCGGAATTTGCAACGTCATGTTTTGCTGCGCACATTTCTACGCCATACAAAACATTTGCGGCGTTAACACTTGCGTTTGGTATAAACATGCCTTAAGATGAAAATTCAGTTGTGAAGAAAAGTAAATTGCAATTAAGACCTCGTTGATTTGGTTTCTGTATTTTCATTATTGCCGAAGTCTGTTTGGTGATTTTGATAGGAAGTTTCCATTTATGTTTGCAACATTGATATATACCGGGTGATTTTGAGCACCCGTACCACCCTTTTTTTCTCGGAAACGCGATGAGATAGGAAGTAGGGGAAAAATTTGATCACCAAAGTATACCTGAAGAATCGAATGGGCATGATAAAAATTTTGTGGGGCCATCGGAAGTAGGGGCACAAGGGGTCAACTATGAAATTTCCAATGGAAACCAATGCCGATTTTGGCATAATTGGATAGAACTGTGAAAAACAAAACTTTTGTTTTGAAAGTTTTTTTAATATCACTTACGGATTCACAATCCGTAAGTGATATTACAAAAATGATGCCACCACATATACGGCCGATGGGGCTATTCAAGCAGTAAGGCTACGTTCATACCAAGCGCGCTTTGCTTAGCCTCTCGCGTGTATCTTAACGCTAAGCGTGATAACGTCATTTACCAACATATAGTCTCAAACCAACATGTTCACATCGTTCGCTTGAAAGTTTTTTTAATATCACTTACGGATTCACAATCCGTAAGTGATATTACAAAAAAAGATGCCGCCACATATACCGCCGATGGGGCTATTCAAGCAGTAAGGCTACGTTCATACCAACCGCGCTTTGCTTAGCCTCTCGCGTGTATCTTAACGCTAAGCGTGATAACGTCATTTACCAACATATAGTCTCAAACCAACATGTTCACATCGTTCGCGTTCTGATATGCGAGACGTCTAGCGATAATCTAAGCGAAGCGCTTGGTATCGAGCAGTGTTCGTTTTCTGTGCTTTCCGCTATACGTTTTCAAGATGGAGGAACAGATTATAAGTGCTGCTTTTAAGCAGCAAGCTATAATAATGACAGTAAATTAAGTTACCTCAATTTTATATATATATATTTATTTAT
>AYEL01076429.1:0-46158 GCA_000484575.1 Olivierus martensii
TGAAGATTTTACAAATTTTGACAACAATCTTGTCCATCATGAATATGAAAATTGTACAGCCAGTGATTTAACTGAAAAGATTATATCCAGCTCAATTCATAGAGTTGGAAGAGAAACCGAATGATCATGAAACAGTTTTGGAATATGAGAGGAATTATTTTAACAATAAGTATTTTCTAATAATGAACCAGCGAGTGTTTAAACTCTATTTGGTATAAGAAAAAATAAAATTGAAAATATGTGGATGAAGTGTAGATTAAATATAAAAAAGGCAAACTCTACATACAAACTTCTTTTCAAATAAATAGTTTTTATATTGAAAGCACTGACAGATTGCAGTTTGTATTTGACATTTTTGAGTTTCATTTAAAATAATAAAGGTTTCCAATTAGAAATGAACAAAGGTTTGCATTGACATGAAAATTTAGTGTTTAGTATGTTTAGAAAAAATTTTGTTTTTATGAATCTCTCTATGTTGGACACATTTTGAAGGAACCAAATGTGTCCAACTTAGAGAGGTTTCACTGTAATTGCATTTGTTCAGAACACTTTGAAGAAAATTATTTTGTTTACCAAAATTTTACAAATAATAGATTATTGAAACCGTCAGCAGTAGCGACAAAATTTATTTACTTTAATTCTTGAATAATTATTGAAACTTCAATTGTGTATAATATTCTTTTCTGTTTGAAACTTTTGATGTTGTATAAATAAGTTTATATTATTAGTATTATATCTAATATTAAAATGTCTAATAATTGCTAATATTTTATTCAAATTAATACTTATCCCTGCTGTAGATTATAAATCCTAGATTATGACTAATCAGATTAATTGTATAATGGATTCTTATATATAATTATTACTTTATAAAGATCTTATATATAATTATTACTTTATAAAGTTTTGCTTTATATGTCATTACTATGATACTGGTAAAAGTTCTAGTATAGTTTTATTAACAGTATTCTTCCCTTTTATCTTAAATTTTGTAATTTTAAACATTGCTGTATGTCATTCTTTCATTTCTATAGTGTTTCTTGATAACTTCTCAGATTAATATCAATATCAAATATGCTCCTCACAAAGATATTTTTATCTAATCTCTTTAAAACTACAAAGGAATACATCAGGAATATGAAAACAATGTTAAGAGATGAAAGATAAATACATTAGGGTCCCAACTTATGAAATTAATTCATCCAAAAAATTTGTGTAAATCAAAAACTGGTTAATTCCAACAATGCATAAATTCAATATACACAAATGAATGAATTAGCATTCATGTATATTGAATTTATGCATTGTTATAATTAAACAATTTGTGTATGACATGACATGATATGACATGGACAAATGGAACTTATGTATATAATTCAAAACATTGATAAAAAAAATTTAAGGTCATAAGTGATATTTTTGCAAAAAAATAAATTGTTTAATGAATTTTTCATTTATGTTTTATGGAAATTCAATGAAAATAAAGACTTATAAATGCATGTATTTCTGAAACCACATAAGTTGAGGATCTACTTTATATTTTCTATCACCATATAAGCTGAAAATATTTCTTGATTTTATTAATTTGTGAGCTTAGATTTATTGTTAAACTATATATTTATGTTGAATAAGAAGTAATTTTTCAATTTTCTAATAATAAGATACTACAAAGACAGAAGAGTAAGTGTTAATTATTTTAGGATTTGAATATGGTCAATTGTTGTATCACAAATAATCAATCTTTTCCCAAATAAATCATAAAGTAAAAACACAACAAAATAGCATCATATTATATTTCAATTTCTCTTCTTCAAATTATTGTATCTTTTAGAAAAAATAAACAGAATAGCTTGTTAAAATTAAATCTCAACAAACAATAGTGCAGTATAAAATTTTAATCAAAAATTTGATTTTTATTAAGAAGATCAATTACATGATCAGAATGATAATGTAATGGATCATTAATAGTTAAACTACTTATCAGAGAAATGATTATCTTCATCAAACAACAGAAATATCTGAATAAAAGGATTTGAAATGCAATAATTTTTTGAAGTCTAATAAATCTTACCATATCTGTAAATAAATTGTTTATTGATGAGATATATATGATGCAATCAATAATTATAGCTATATTTAAATCCTATAATATCTTAAACAACAAATTTGATTAATTATCATGATATACGATAAACTCCACCAAAAATTAAATATACCGAGTGGCCATAAAATAACATGGAGTTCAGAGCTCTCTAGCACGTCATGTATTGGACAAAATGTAACAAAATTTGGTGGGCATACACAGTGGAACATGCAGTTTTGATTTTGAAAGAAAACAAATTTAGTACGAAAAATCGCCAACAGGGAGATTATAGCACTGCAGAAGTGTAGAATGTGTGATTAAGAAATGTGTAATCACCAAATGAGATAGTACACATCAAGTTTCTCAACTACTTGCCAATATTTTATTGTTAATTACATGAGGTTCAGATGTTCCATGAATTGCACGCAATGCACGACATATTCCATAGTGGCACTCAACATATCAAAACTGCATATTCCACTGTGTATGTCCATCAAATTTTGTTACATTTTGTCCAATACATGATGCACTAGAAAGCTCTGAACATCTCATGTTATTTTATGGCCATCTGGTATTTTTCTCTATTTTGAAAATTCATAAAATTATCTTTTGCCAAATAGAACTATTAAATTTTATATTTATGAAAATGATAAACACATACTTACTTTTAAGGCAATAGTATTATTAATAAAGTTCTTTAGATACTGTAGATTTTTCTTAACATCTTCATTTTGATTATCACAAAAATTATCACTTATAAAAATTCTATTCAGAGTACATAAAACTGATGATGTCAATGATAACTTCTTTCTTCCATTGAGAATTTCTTTTTCTTGAATAAATTAAAAAGAGATTTTAAATTATAGTTAAATGCAATTAAATTCCTACACATATTATTTTTGTATTTAATATGAAATAATATATTAATTCTACAATATTGGATAAATTTATTGTATATACTAGTGTGCAAGCCAGAAAATTTTTTCTGAAAAATTTTTAAGAGAGAATAAGGAAATTTTTTAAGATTTAAATTTTTAATCCTCTTTGCACTAACAATGTTTCCTATAGTAGCAGCTATATCCACCAATCTATTCCTAAAAATACTCATTTCTTCTCAATTTTATTAAAATATGCAGCTATCTGCAAAGTGTTCACATTTAAATTTAAACAGAAATATTAATTTATTAAATACTTTTGAATAACATCAAAAGTATTTAACAATTATGTTAAATGTACATCTTATTTAAAGTTATTCATTAAAAAATTGATGATTGTACATGATTAATGATTATGATTGTACATTGATGATTAATAATTATGATTGTACATCTTATTTAATGTTTATTCATTAAAAAAGATGTACAATCTTTTTTAGTGAATAACTTTAAATAAGATGGTACATTTAATATAATTAAATACTTTTGATGTTATTCAAAAGTATTTATTAAATACTTTTGAATAATTTGCACAGAAATATTAATTTATTAAATTAATATTTCTGTGCAAATTTAAATATGAACATTTTGCAGATATATAGATATATGATCCCTTATATTTCTGATTGGCAATCTGTGCATTTCTTAATAGACCATATAGAAAATACAAAATGATTTATTTTGGATGTTATAATTATTCTCCCAGTAATTGCATGTGTTTGTCAGGAATAAAATAACACTAGCACTATTTAGCAGAAACACATTTCACAATTTATTTAACTTGTGAAAAATAGAATCGAACATTACAAAATTAGTTTGAAAAACTTATAAGAATACTAATAATACATATAAATATGTTCTTATATGTTTTTCAAACTGATTTTGTAATGTTCAATTCTATTTTTCAAAAATGTTCTATACTTTGCAATGTGCTGAAGATGGGTATACTGAAAACAAACACAAGTTAAATAAACTGTGAAATATGTTTATATGCTAAATAGTGTTAGTGTTAATTTATTTCTAATTAAATAGAAAAAAATAAGCAGTAACCATTAGATGTATGTGCTTGTCAGGCTTTCCATTCCTGTCAATTGAAGTAAAATTTCTGTTACATGTTTTGGTTTTGATTTTTAATTATTTAAATTTTATTAAATATTTTTTTGATATTTAGAAATGATGGAAACTTTCAATATTTCATTTATATCTTCTGCTGAATAAGGATCTTATATTTGTAATATAGGAAAACATGACAGGACACTATGCAATACAATCATGTCCTATTTCCTTCCATTTTTCTCTTTGTTTTTCATTGAGACATTTCAATGTTATAAATCTGGAATTTTGTCTAAGTGACATATTTATTCCAATAGCAAACTGGAATTGTAAAATTTTTTTAAAACAGAGTGGTTAGAAGGAGGGCTGGGTGTCGGCAGTTTTAGGAGGTGTTGGTGTCAGTATCAGCAATAACTTTCTCATTGCTCATAATTTATTAGTTTTAAATCTAAAAAATGTATTAAATAATTATTTTCTTTTTTTCGGTGAATAATTAATTTTTTAGTAATAAATATTGAATAAAAATGTGTTCTAAAAAATCATTTGTGCATGTTTACTGTCAGAGGTGTCATAACAAAAAAATGTACATGTTGGTGTCAACACATTTTCCTGCCGACACCCCAGCCCTGGTTAGAAGTCAGAAATGTCCTACATTTATGGATTTTTCACTATCAATCTTTATTATATCTTGTTGGACACTATATCTTGTTATAAATAAACTTAAGAAACATAAAACAGTAAGAATTAGACACAAGAATAATTTTGACACATCAGATCATTCATATGCATGTGAATTACACTCACTATATTATTAAATGTTTTCATATAAACATACTATATTTAATGGCATTTTAACTGAATCAAATTTCACTGGACCAAGATTGATGCATGCATTTAAAACAAGATCTTCAAGGATATTATCTTTAAAATGCAATTATTCTTGACCCATAGAGGCCAAAATATTTGTTTTTAAAATTAGTGCCACAGCAAAACATGAAAAAGTTATATAATCACTTATGCATACAACTTCTACTTGGCAATTTTGATATGTTTTTATGAAATATAATTATGTAATTATAATTATATTTTTACTGAAACCATAGCAATGTATTTCATAATAAGCAATGTCCTGGTTCAGGAAATAAAATTAACACACAACAACAAGCTTATTTATCAAACCAAAATGATTTTTTAATATAAAGCATTTTTGGGTATTAACTTATCAGTAAACTATAAATTGAAGAAAAAACACATTGTAATCCTCTCCTCATACTCAACTGTTGGATATTGGGAGAGGATTTCCATGTAAAGTTTCTTCAGTTTGTAGTTTACTGATGATGGGTTAATACCCAAAAATGTTTCATATTAAAAAATCATTTTGGTTTCATAAACTAAGGTTGTTGTTGTGTGTTAACAATGCATTTATCATATGAATGTGAAAAAAAACAAAAAAATTTTTGTATATAGCTTTGTTTAGATCAGTTTTAATTTATATTGATTATATACAAATATAAAATACTGTATGAATTTATCATACAGTACAATAACTATTAATAATTTTGATATTGAACTCTATCTTTGAAAAAAGTTATCAAAAATGCAAAAGTTGTAGAATGAAAATTGTCCTATTGGAACATAAAAAAGCAAATATGAATTTAGAAATAATCACTGATGAAAAATGGGATGATAAAAGAGTCTTATTGTTTTATATGTTTTTCTTGGAAATTTTTAGATGTCTTAAGAATTTTATATTTATACAAATTATTTTGATCCTAAAGATTTTTGAAAGTTCAGGTAAAACAATTTATAATTAAATTGAAAAACTATATTTTTATGATTAATTCAATTGAAAAACATGTACCATGTCATTAATATTGTTATTGTTTCTAATTTTTGGTTTTAAGAAAAATTGAATACTGAATTTTATGTAATTAGGCTTGCCAAAAATCATTCATATTTCCATGTAGAATTGCGCTAGATTTCTGCAGGCCTACATACATATTAATAATTATATATACAGTGGTCCCGGTTATAACGCGGGTTTGCTGGATGTGATCTGACCCGCATTATAAGACAACCGCGCTATAACAAACAGCTTCTCTTATTTTTAATTTAGTGATTCTAAATTAGATAATAAGAGAAAGCTGTCTAATTTATCCAAGAATGTTTGTAACCTTCCTTTTTCTGCAATCCATCCTCGTATTGTGATGGATGGATGTCAATTATGCAATGTGTTATATTTTTCTCAGAATCTCTTTCAAACGAATGGGGAACAGGAAAGATCCACAGTATATACGAGAGCGTTATATCCAAGGAACACTGTATATTATTGAACAATCTGGCAATGTTGAAATTTCCTAAACATGAATCTGGGTGACGTATAGCTTTCTATAGTGTATTAATAATAAAATATTGGTTGAGTGAATTGTTATAAATTTTTAAATGATCAAACTAAATTTTAATGTAAAAACATTTAATTATAAATTTGGGTATAAAGAGAGCATAAATTTAGTGTGAAGAGTCCAGTTCTCTCATTTTTCATCAGTGTTTTTTTAATTCATATTTGCATTTTAAACTCTAACAGAGCATTTTTCATTCTAGTTTTAATATCATCCTTCAGTTTGAGTTAAATTGGGCTTTGTGTTGAAATTTTACTTCTCGAATATTTCCTTTGTTTTTTAATACTTATTCAAAATTATATTAATATCAACTTTTTTTATTCAGAGTATGATTTTAAAAACAGGCTACTTCTTTTCCAGCATTAAAAATAGTAATATTTATTATTATAATTGTATACTCTTTCAAGTTTCTAAGAGAACAGACATACAGTTTCTGAGATACTAATTGATTTGCACTTTTTAGCTTATGTTGGGAAGTGAAATGTTAATTCTTTAAATGCTTATAAATCAATTATTAAGCCATACAATATCCTATTTCGTAAACTTCAATCAGTAAACAGCTGTTTTATTTTTATTTTGGAAACTTATTTCAGATATTTTACAATAATCAGCTGATATATATTAATTTTATGTGGGGATCTTATATTAAAATTGTCTCATTATTATAAGATATATATTCTTACAGTTTAATTTAATTAATGATATTTATACATATATACATACCATTTGATCGAAAAAACTTAGATAATTCGAAAACAAACCAAGCGTCGTTATTCGAATGCATACTTTCTAATCACAAATATGTGAACATTGGCAAAATTCCAAACCAACATATCATACCAAAAATTATACAACGCTAATCAAAACAACTTCCAATTCACAAACATATGATCAACTGCAAGTGCTGCACTCTAACGGAATAAATCTTCATATAGTATTTTTATTATAAGTATTATAATAATTTATAATTTAATTGTATAAGTATTATTATTTTTATTGTAAGTATTATAGTGTTTTGATTATATTTTTTATAATTAAAAGTATTTTTATTATAATATCGACATTTATCGTTTCAACAATTCATAACTTTAGAACTACAATAATCTATATACTTATAAAATACAGATTATGTATGTATGTATGGATGTATGAAACTTTTGTAATTTTAATACTATTAACACACTTAGAGATGGAGTAGTGGTTATCGTGTGCTTCTCTAGGGTAGTCAGATCGTGGTTCGAGCCTCGGTAGGATTCTTTTCTCTTTCCATGTTTTACTGCTTATATTTTTCTATATTAATATATAAATTATTTAATATTTATTATTATATTATATACTGAAGTAGTTCAATTGTCCCTGAAGAATTCCATGAAGATTCACTCTATTTAATACAATATATAATTTATAAGTATATAAAATATACTTGACTTTTAGAACATTTAATTAGATTATTAATGAATTTCATAGAAAATATAATAAACCACAACAAAGTAAATATAAATAATAAGGATCTATAATTTATCATAACTGAAATACTGAAGTCTATGGTAGCCGATAATTTCTTTAAATATTTCTTCTGGCCACTCAAAAGGATTTGATTTATCTCTAAATACCCTTTCTCGTCTCATACTTTGAGAATTTTTAAGATAGTAATACAGAAGAAGAGAGGCCATGACCATTTGCAAGCTTTAACAGCAACTTCTGACATCGATAACTTTACCAAGACTGTGACGTCATCTCCACTAGCAAAGTTGTCGTTATTTCGTTTATGCAATGGAAACTAACAAGATGTGGGCGGAGTTAGCAACTAACTGTCCGCAATAGTTTTATGCAACCTGGCCTTAGTTGGTTCAAATCCAATACTTGTTCCAAT
Organism: Olivierus martensii; assembly: GCA_000484575.1. Classification (NCBI taxonomy): domain Eukaryota; kingdom Metazoa; phylum Arthropoda; class Arachnida; order Scorpiones; family Buthidae; genus Olivierus; species Olivierus martensii. The sequence goes on from AYEL01076429.1 coordinate 8,344, forward strand.
CATTTTGTGAAGTTTGTGAAGATTGTGAAGACTTTGTATATTGTTGACAGTAGACTGATAAGCCTGTAGTTTCTTAGCTCTGTTTTATCTCTCTTTTTATTTATCATGCTATGACTGCATTTTCCAGCTGTCCGATATCTTTTTGTTTGCATGTAATTGCAGAATATCCTGGCAAGTTGCTTGTAGACTGGTAGTACTCCTTCTTTAGGAGTTTAATGTTGATGTTGTCTTCTCCCAGAACTTTTCTTCATTTCATTTTAACTGCTTTCTCTACTTTTACAGTAGTATTGCTAGGATATCTTCTATATTTGCTGATATTGGTTCTATTTTCCACAATTGATCTCTTGGTTTGTATAGTTTCTCAAAGAAGGTTGCTGCTTTTTCTACTATACTGTTTTGGTCAGTGATAAGTTCTCTGTTATCATCATCAATTTAGTTGGTGCTTATTGGTCATTGTCTCTCCATGCTGATTGGATGCTATTCTCAATGGCCATTTGAATCCTTTTTGCATTGAATCTCTGTTTATCTTCTTTGATTTTCTTTTGTATTATTTTGCACATTTCTCTATATTCTATATAGCTAAGCACAATTAAGCCTAACTATAATTATGTTTTAATTTAGAAAATACTATTACTCTATTTACTTACATGCAAATAAGTTGTTCTATTTTCATGCATTGAAAAATGAAAAATAAATAAAATAGGATTCTTAGTATTTAAAACATCTAATATTTAGCAAATTAAAAGAATAAAAAAGCAAAATCTAATCATTTCAAAAAAAATTTCATCACTAAAGACAGAACTCCAGCCAACATCCACCGATTACCAGAATTATAACTCTGGTGTCTATGTGAGTGAATTATAATCACTGAATATTGTTAATTGATCAGAATTGTCCAGATAGAATAAATTTCATCAGATAAATTAGAAATCATTATCTTTTTATGTAATAGTGATCTCGACAGCTGATGAGGATATCTATGATATCAAAACTGTTTCTGAATAAAATATAATTTTGTGTTAATGATACTGCTTAATGTGCTATTCACTATATTTTGATCTTGACAGTGTATTCTATCAATGTATAGCATATTCTCTACTTTTGTAGTTAATTTATTGCATAAATTTCATTGTATTATAAACTATTAAATTTAATAATAATTAAGTTTGATATATAGAATTATATGCATTAATAAACAATAGCTGGCTAAAAATAATAATAATATATATGTGAATATTTAAGCCCATAACTAATATTTTTGCAAAAATAATTTTTAATTCATATTTTATAGATATCTAGCACAAAATAATATTTATGCATTCCGGAAATGATTTTTTAGTAGATAAATGTGCTATTTATAGAAAAAACATTATAAGATAATATTTTGTTTTTTGAAAGAAAAATATAAAATAGCATATATTATTTTAATATTTAATAAACAAATAACTGCTAATTTACTTAAGCACCAATAGTAATATAGAATAACACTTTATAATAAACTTTGTTACTAACATTTTCAGCTTTTGCCCTCGAGGTGAAATTGAAGAGAACATTTTAAAAATTTATAAATAATTATGTTAAAAGTATTGCTATGGAGACAATACTTCGATTATATAAAGAGTATATTAACTAAAAAATATAATTAAAACTAATAATTATAATAAATCCTGTACTTAAAATATATATTTTGACAGTGTGCTACTATTCATGCTCATGCAGTTATTTGTGTCATTTTCTTTTTAGTGCATACATCCATGGCTGGTGATAGTTTCAGCAATTCTATTGTTTAAAATATTGCCCTGTGACTTTTCCTTTAGTATTTTGATTGTTTCTTATAGGAATTTGTCTTTTGGGTTTGCCATTGGCTTTTGCTCTTTTCCAATCTATTTTTATGTTGTTGTTGTAAAATTCAGTAGAAAGTGCCATATTTAGTCTGGCTTCTTTTATGTTCCTTTTGTGCTCTTTCAGCTTTTCTTTTAGATTCTTCTTTGTGACCCCAATGTAGTATTGTTCTTTATTTTGCTACTGTTCATGAATTGGGATCTGATATATGCTGCCTTATATTTATACTCCCATCGTTCTTTTTCAGTCCTGAGCATTTCAAATATTGTGGACTATCTTGCTATTGCTGTTCGCTTGTTTTATTTTTGATGAGCTTCTTTAACAGCTTTATTCTGAATTCATAAAATCAGGATTGAATTTTTTAATTCATTTTTTTATTGTTTTTTATCATTTTTTGTTCCATTTCTCTGATGTGAATATAATTTTTATTTTGCTAATTTCTCCCTAATTAGAGAGTTTTTAGCAGAACAAAAGATCCTGAATTATACAATTTTCCTTATTCCCAAAATCAAATTAATGCTGAAAGGACAAAAATTTAATGACACAGAGGACATCAAAAAGAATATGAGAAAGAAAATCTTGGCATTAACTCAAGATCAGTTCAAAATGTGCTTTCAGCAGCTTTACAACAGAGCCCATAAATGTGTAGCTACTGCACATTACAGGTAGTACTCGATTTACAACTCGAGTTACAATGGTTTGTACTTAAGACGGCCAAAAATTATTACAAAAAATTCTCTAATTCAACTTTGCCACTTGCATATACATACATATATCACATTGTTTTTCTATACCATCATAGCATTCCCATTAGTCAGCAAGCAAAACCTTATTAATGTATTTTGTTGTAATTCTGTAATGTCCAGTAAGAGAAATAATACTATTGATGAAAATTCCAACATAAAAAAAGAAGATGAGGAAAGCTTTGTTTTTAACAGAAACTTAATTTATGAAAATATTAAAATAGAAATCAAACAATCGAAAATAAAAAAGTCCTCAATGTATATCAGAATCGACTTACAACAGAGATGTTGGAATGAAACCCTGTTGTAAGTCGAGGACTACCAGCATTTTAAAAATGTTAAAATGTATGTGCTACTTTTTTTAAATGCAACTGGGAACTTATTAGACAAATCTTGTAATAAAAATGCTTATGCAAAATATCAATGAGAGACTAAATACATTTTAAAATTATTCTTTTTTAAGTAATTCTTCACTATAAAAAGAACTAAAAATCAATTTATCTGTTTCATGATTTCAAAATTACATAAATTTTTCAAAATATTGATATTGCCTACTATTATATCTTAATATAAAGTTCCAAGCTTAAAATTCTTGAATGTGTTTATGGAAATGAATACTTTTAAAAAAAGGCATCTTCATTTTTTTCATTTAAAATGATTTGTTTATTTCTTTAATAATAATCACTAGCTATTTAATATTTTATTTTACAACAAAATTTTTGTGTTAAAGCAAATTTTGAAATATTTAATTCAAAGATATTTTATAACATTAAAATGAATAAACTTTTCAATATTTTTTACATTATTAGAATTGTATTGTGATTTTCATTATTAAAAAATGGATTTATCAGAAAAACTGGATTAAATATGTTTAAAAGTTATTACTTTTAAGATAAAGTTATCTTTCTTTTAAATTTTATAAGATTATAAGTAAAGTATCATAAAAATTAAAATCAAGTTTCAGATAACAGACTCTTAAATCTGATATTGCACATTGCATTAATTATTTAAGTCATATTTTATTAAAAGTAAAGATGATTTTCTATTCAAATTTAAAATCTGCCAATATGTATTAATTTTGTATTCTAGTTTAATGCTACAAATAAAATCAGATCTTATGAAAAGATCCCAGTGAAAATTTAGGGTTATGTGATAAATGTGAGATACAATATTGAAGATATTGATATGAGTAAATAACAATATTGTAGACACTCTTAAGATAAAATATTTATAAATGTAACATATTTCTTTTTCAGGTTTCTGTTCGTCCACTGCAACATACACAATATGAAAGATTTATTCCATCTGCTTATCCATATTATTTGAGTGCATTTTCTATGATGTTGGGAGTCTTCATTTTTAGCGTTATCTTTTTACATCATAAAGACACCACAAAAGATAAATCAGAATAATAATAATTAGAATGAAACTTCACTACTATTTGTTTAGTCATCTTGAAAACGGGTGTTTACTATTGAAAGATCATTCCAAGCATTTTCAACTTTGATTTGAAATAAACATTTCATTGTTTTTAATATGTACCATTCGTATTATGTTTTGGTTTCAAAAGAATGTTGTAATTTTGTTTTAATAAATACCTGTTTATCAAGATAAATTATTTGTATAGTGTAGAATATTTATAAAATACTTTTATATAAATTTCTGCTCTTAGATATTACTTCAATGCAATTGCATATATTTATTATTATAATATTAAATTTAAAATAATAATAAAAAACAAGATGTATAATTGTGACTTTTTACAATTTGATAAAACTGCATATTTGAAAATTGTTACATAAAAAATTCATATCTGGCTGATTTTAAAGATTTGATTTCATTTTAAAAAATTAACTTTCACATTTGTATTTCATGGATTGATTTTCATAATCTGTCAAATTTATTTTTACAAGTGTTTTAATTTTTGCCATAATACTGGAAAATTTTATCAAATATGGAACTTAATTAGTTTTAATGTCCTGAAAATGTAAACCATGAAGATGGATCATAAACACTATATCTCTATATCCAATTCATGACATTGCTGATGATGATAATATTTTGCTTATTTTAGGAGTCTGAAGTTTGCACAAATCTTCATTTTTGTTATCTTCTCAAAAAGCTTCTGCTCTTCTTTTGTATTTACAATTTCATCATCATTCTGATGAAAAGGTGACAGAAATTTTTCATTTATACCAACCCAAACTTTGAGATCAATTAGTCTATCATAAAGAGCATTAGAAATTTCACACCAGTCTTCTATGTAATTGAAAAATATCTTTTTCTGCTGCAACAAATGCAATTTGACAAGTAATTTTGAATAGCGTACTTACTTTATTCCATGCCAATCTGTTGTTGTAAATTGCAAGTCAAATTGTTCAGTATAATGTTTTCAGGAATAACTACCATGAGAAATTCAGAGTTATTTCTTTGAAGAAAATGAAAATTTCACAAAACCACTATTAACTAGGCATTCTGTCACTTATTAAAATTAGTATTTGACAAAGATATAAATCTATGATAAAAATTAATTCTAATTACTTATCATTAAGATTCTGAATATATCCAAATTAATCAGTGATGTTGACATATGAATTTTCTTGCTGATGGCAGGTAGGAAATTAACTAAATCATTATTAAACACATTAAACTTACAAATGATAAATATAATTTCTATGATTTCCTTTACCAAGGCTTTTCTAACAATTCTATAAACTCTTGCTTCGTTCTATTTAACTTTAGAACTTTTTTGCTGAACAAATTTACTCCATGTAATAGAATTCGTTCCTAGAATGATAATATATTAGAAAGGAGTCTAGAAGCTCCAACAGGTTTTATCAATGACAATAGTCAAAGTTACTTTCAAGATACCTAGTTAAAATGGAATAAACACTAGATTGAAACTACTGTTGGTAGGGCCACTTATTGTTTCTAATTTGGTATGATTAAAAACCATAATGTTTACCTTGTGTTTCAATTCCCCACTTAAGTACCTGTAATTCTATTATGTACTTCTTAATAGTAATGATCCTATTACAGGTTGACAATCAAAAATCCGGCAACTCGAGACCTGAGGATTGTCGGATTTTCGAAAATTCTGGATTTTTGATATATATATATAACAGAAAAAGACTACTTGTACAGTGCTTTATAGAAATAAAATTAAACACTAAATGAAAAGCAGATGAAATTTTAATGTTCAGTAACCAAATAAAAGGCTGTAGTTCTACAGAATGTTAATTCAACTAAATAAAATAGTTCTACAAAATTTTAATTTGTTACTGTACCCTCGAAAAAAGTTAAAAAAGATTTTATATAATTTCAATAAGCAAAAAAAAGCCAGAAAGAAACTCCAAAATGTTAAAATTTCTAATCCAAATCATGTCTAAAAAACTCCAAAAAAGAGCTCATTTGGTGTCAAAAAGTCCTGGTTTGCAAGCATGACCAAACATCTGATTTTGGAATACAAGGCCGTGAAAATAAACGGAGTCTCCAGAAAATAATGGCGCGCCAACGCGATAAATTTAAAAATGCGCTCCGACGTTCATGCCGAAAATCTGATGGAACCGGAATATTGATTGCCGGATTTTTGATTGTCAACCTATATTAATAAATAACTTGAGATACTTTGTGTTAAAATTAGTCTAAATTAAGAATTTTTGAATAGCAATGTTTTAATTACCGTACTTTTACTGTGAATTTAATAACATTTAAGATATATCACATCCTGAAAAGTATCTGCATGTTTATTTTTTTATTGATTTAGATCAGGGATGCACAGACTTGTTAAGACCAAGGGCCACATAGATTCATTGTGGCTTATAGGAGGGCCTCCAAAGAAACTACGAAAGTTTTATATCGTATCGAGTTTATTAATTACATATTACGAAGCATTATAAAAGTAAACAAAGAATTTTTAATTGGATGTGTGGTATTGCATTGATTTAACAATTTTTTTTATGCTAGGCTCGACATTTGTAATAGCCAAACGTAAGATTGATTATAAATGTTAAAAAAAATGTTTAAAAAATTGTACATATACACAAGGTAGCAGCAATGCTACCTTGTGTTTATGTACAATTTTTTAAAATTACCTATTTCACACACACAAATACAATAAAAATAAAGAAATGTTTTATTATTACAAATATGATTATTATTTTTTCTTATTGTTTAAAAACAATTACATCAAACTATTATAAAAGTAATTTCACATCAGAAAAATATTATTTGAAAATGCATTATTCAAAACTACAAATAATATTTTGTTGATTGTGTAACTTAAAATAACACATAGTGAGGTGGGCCAGGGGCTGCAGTCTGTGCATCCCTGATTTAGATTAATGCTTTTTAACAGAATGGGATGTTTCTACACTGCCATATTTATGCCAAGATAATTTTTAGTCATAAGTATATATTTTAATATAGCCAATATTCATATAATGGAACAACTTAAATATTGTACCCTCTAAACTATAAATGAACAGATCAATTATATTTATATATGATTGACTACTGAAAAATTCTCTAACTAACTGTTCTGCACAGTTTATTTCAAATGGCTAGGTGATTGAAAAAGAATGGCGAGTAGCGAAGCCGATAAACAGCCCATTCATCGCATTAAATATTAAATATATTAAACGTAATTCTATTTTTTGTATTTTTTGTACGATTTGTTTAATTGTATTAAAAATTATTACACCATAATAAATACAGTGCTCCTCGGATATAATGCAGGTCTTTCCTGTTGCCCATTCATTTGAAAGAGATTCTGAGAAAAATATAATACATCGCATAATGGACGTCCATCCGTCACAATACGAGGATGGGTTGAAGAAAAAGGAAAATTACGAACCTTCTTGTACAGCTTTCTCTTATTCTGTAATTTTGAATCATTAAATTAAAAATAAGAGAAGCCGTCGATTATAGCACGATTGTTTTATAACGCGGGTCGGATCACCACCCCGCAAACCCGCATTATAAACGGGGACCACTGTATATATTTTTTTTATGTATAAGAACTTTATTTAAACTAAATATGGTGTATTGTTTTGTAGTATTAAATTGTAAGTAAAAAGTACTAATTTTATAAATTATAAAATATATATAATTTAAAATTAGGCAGCTATGAAAATGAGGGGGCGTGCCAGTTTTTATGAAAAAAGGGGGACAGACACAAAAAGTTTGGAAACCACTGTACTAAAGAATATGTGATCACCAAGGCATCCTAAACATTATTGTTCCACTTTATTTTTAGTATATATTTTAGTAATATTGCAAATTACATAATCTGAAAATGGAATTACAAATTTTAAGAGAGGAAAGAAATATTATTACAATATATATTGATATGTTTTTGATAAGGTTACTAAAATTGATAAATTTAAAATTTTGACACCGTGAACAATGCAGAGAAAGAATTCATATGAGGGACAAAATAATTATAGAAATTAATGTCCATTCTTGATATTCTTTATACTTGGTATGTGTGTGTGATAACGGCGTTGTGCTACAACTATTTCCGGTTTCTCTAAAAGAACGCATCTATTAGATTTGCATTTTAAAAATTGAAAACCAATTTCGTCAAGCTCCTGCAGTCATTTTCATTTTTTACTGCCAAATCCTGCAGTCATTTTCATTTCATTAACCAACTTGGTCATAACTGAAACTTTTTTCTTTCAATATAATAATTGCTCATAATCCGTCGAAGCAAGGCTCTAGGCCAGTGGTTCTCAACCTTTTTTTCCCTCGGGGCCGCATACATTTGTTTGCTATATTAAGCGGGCCGCATTCATTTGGTTGCTACATTAAGCCGACTGCAACATGCTATATCGGCAATCGGTTGGTGTCACGTGAAAAAAGTCTTCTAAAATATCGCCTACCAAAAACTCTTGACTTTTCAATTCGTGAATGCCATATGTCAGTGTTTTCCAAATTGACCTATGACCTATAAAATTTTCTGAGTGCATCAGAAAGGACTTCACAAATTAAGAAAATTCTAATTTTTCCAGATTTAAAAAAATCTTTAAATCAGAATTTTTTATATATTTTTGCATGTGGGATAATTCTGCGCTTTCATTAAATTCATGACTGTGCTTTCCGGAGAATGGCTGCTCTAGGCTCAACATCATTATGAGGCTCCAAAAGAACAAGTCTATTTTAATTAATCAAATTCATACGCATATTTTTTAAGTTTAATGAAAATAAAAGCCGACATTTCCATAATACTTACTTTAATAAAATAAAAATAATGTAACATTGATCGTTAACACAGCGGCAATATCATGTTTGCATTAAAAAAAGTACAGTATAAACAAAAATCAGTTCAAATTTAAATTAAAAAAAAAATTAAAAGTTTTTTCTGGCTTTGGTTTTAACAAACATATCTATGAGTTAATCATAATTAATCGAGTCCATTACATCTGATTCAATGCATAATAACGACAGGTCTTTAGTTTATTCTGATGCAAGTTGCTTCTTAAATAATTTTTTATACGTTTCAACACTGAAAATGAGCAGCACTTGCATTTAAAATAGGCATCGTCAAAAATATTTTAAAATTGTTTCTATGTTCGGAAAAGTAGATCTTAGCCCATCATTTAAAATTTTATACATATTTATAATTGAATTTTCTTCCTTTATTATTATTAAAAATTGCTTAATTTCATTAATAAATTTAATGTGGCCACATAAAGAGAGGCCCCAGCTTGCGCTTTATGGTAAATACAGTCCTGTTTCGAAGCAGTACTTTATCGAAGTCGTCAAATATAATATTTGGATTTAAAACTTGTTTTGTTTTTATGGGCGAGATAAAAGAGTTTTCTTTGTCGATATTCTTTCTTTTTCAGCTCTTATCTGGCGATTGATAAAAACATTCCAGTTGCTGCCGAAGTTCGTTCTACAACTTTATCCATATTAACAATTAGCTTTTTTTACTTTTTTCTTCGAAGTAATCCGAAACATTACTTATAATTCGCTTTGAAAAGGACGACAAATTTCTGTATTTCATTTCTGATCAGCACATATGGGATCATTTGAAATGAAAAATTTTGAAATGAATTCATATCTTTCCTCATTCATTTCAAAATTATAAATGATTCCTTTTTATCGTGAAAAAATTATTTTCACTACAAATAATCCTATAAAACATGTATTTTAAACCAGTATTTCCAGCGGTATTTACTATTTAATGTATAAGTGACATGTGTCAAGTTTAGTCTTTTAGGATAGTTCTCTCTCTTTCTTTTGGTTAATAGGCTTTCCCATTAACCAAAACAAAGAGAGAATGGCGTTCTACATCTTACGGTTTTACTATAAAGTAATTCATTTATTGTGTTCTTTGTTAGAGAATTGCTTGATGAGCCATGTGAAGCAGTTATCCACTAAAAATAGGCATGTTTCTGAGAATTCATTAGAATTTAGTTTCTTACTTGTTCGCTTTTCTAATACAGTATTTGAAGACAATTCTGAAGTTTCAAACAACAGAATAATTTATCCATAGATAAGTAAAAATGTCCAAATGATTGCAATTGTAAGACATTTTTATTTATAAATTTATATAAATTAAAATTTTTATTTTTGTAAAGGGAAAAATTTTATTCAAAGCAAATTTATCTTTGGCCATATCTTCAAGTTTTGATTTAATTATACTATTTCATCATAACTTGTATTATACTCTTCATTTATTATTTTGTTTATGAAAGAGCATAGTACGGTATATTAATTTTTTAATTGACAAAAATTCCAGCTTTCCTTTTTGATTTTTATTAAGTTACAATTTCAGATTCTTATTCTAAACATGATGTGCTTTCTAATTTAGTTTTTATATTGATCTAATCTATTTCGACTGGAAAAATCGTATTTATTTTTCAAATGAATAAATTTGGTAATTTATATTGAAATGACGTCAAACACATAAGTGAGTAAATGCAAATTTATTTAAGATGTTGAACAAATAATGTATAACAGATACTGCTAAACGGTTAGTGTAAGTAACGGCAGGAGAATGACAGTCCCTCACGACGATCCCCTCTCCAACTCTCCCACGACCCACACAACAGCAAAGGAATGAGGGGAATGACAGAAATAACAACATAAACAACGACGTTAGGTGCACGTGTGCGGCATGAGGACCATTATAATATTTATAAATCCATCTTCTGTCTTTTATATTGATAAAAATAGCATGTTATGTTCCTCTTCTCTTCCAAAAGTTGGCACAAAAGTTATAGCTGATATTTTTCTACTAATCTATAATAGATTTCTCTATGTTCAATCGGTTGTTAGATTTATTGCAAAAGTTTCCGAGCTTATTTTTGAGAATGTAAATAATTTATTTAATATCTTTATTATACAGTATTTTATTTATGCATATAATCAAAATATTTGTTATGAATACAAATGAAATATATACATATACTGTATAAATATTATTTATTCAACATCTCTTATTCTTTCTTTACAAACTTTTTACTTATGATTATTGTAACGAAATAAAATTGTTATATATATAATAATTTAATGTAATTAATGCAAAATAAAATATATATATCTGTATGTATAATATTAGTCTATTATTATCTAGATCTGGCGCTGTTATATATATACGTATACAGTATGTATATAACAGTATCGGATCTAGATATTTTGTCGCCTGAGGCAACATTAAAAAATGGTGCTCCCGTTCTTCTTCACTCACACACATTAATACATAAACATATCTAATACTTTGAACCGGAAATGTAATGACATCAGATACATAGTCACTGAAAAACATACAAATCTTGGATTGGGTTGGATGACAATAAATCTAAACAGGAACGGAATTATATACAACTTTAAAGTGGGTATCTATGTTAAAAACAATAAGAAAGCACATTTGCGATTATGATATTCTGATTGTGATATATCAATGCAGGAAAATGTGAGGAAAACATAAATATTTATTTGGCTTAGACAGATTATCATTCAATCATGTAAATAATAACAATTTAATTCGCACTGGTTCCTCTCTTTCTCTTGATAAATATTAAATCTTTAGAAAAATTATCTTTAGAAAAATATAGCAATAGTCTTTGTAGACCGAATCTTTAGCACAAAATATTACCAAGATAAATATAATTAAGTTTGTATGTGAAATTGCAACTTCATTTTCGACCTAGGCGACTGCCTTGCTCGCCACACCTCAAATCCGGTGCTGATGTATAGTAATTATTCTTTAAAACAAAACAATAACGGAATGTTTCTAAAAATTTTATCTGATTGCTAAAATAATGATAGACGAGATAATAGACTTGAAGGAATTTGAGATGTTTCTTTGAAAACAGTACATTCATGGTGCAGCTGACAGTGAAAATTGTTTTATTCTCTTAAGTAGGTCAAACTTCGAGAAACTATAGCAAATAGAAATTAACAATAGAAATAGTAAATTAGAATGTCTAGAACAACGAATATGATCAAATTATTCAATACTTACAAATCAAATTAATTGATACAATTTTAAATGAAATTGATTTTTTTTAAATTTAATAAAGAATTTATTTGAATGGTAAAAAAAACAATGGACACAAAATAATTAACATAAAATATAAAATGTATTTTATTATTTTTTTTTAACAAATTTAGGAAATACTAGAATTTCCTAGTCAAAACGAGAACGTCCTAACAATATTGCATAAAATAAAGAAAACAGTGTTGCACCAAAAAAGTTACTATCCAAAAATTACATCTTGCAGATGACCGCTATCCCGCTATACACACTCAGTAAGTCTCTTGCTAAGTTCACCCATTACTCTTTGTAGCATATCTAGGGGACTTCTTGCAACTTCTTCCTGAATGCGACGTTTCAGTTCTGGAATTGTGTGGAGTACAGGAGCTTTGAAGACTTGGGATTTGAGAGGCTATGCAGACGCGAGAGTGCGAAAAGTTTGCCGAGAGCGAGCGAAGGCGAGAAAACAAACTTATCGCAAAATATAACAAACACTCTCATAGCTATCGCTAAAACTATCATGCAGTAGCGTGAACTGTGTTTGCGACTAAAAAAAAGGATAGAAGTAGACGACTACTCTTTAAGAAAAAAATTATTATTAATAATGTTGTATATTGATGACTTTACGATTTCTATGCTTAATTAATCGTTTATCTCAAATTTTGGGATTAGCAAATACACAATTAGTTAATTTTTCTTTTAAATACGATTGTTCTTGCTTATTAAAGGCATCCATGTTGGAAATGAAAGTGAGGTCGGAGAGATTGCGCAGGCGCACAATATAGCGAGAAGCCGAAAGCCGCGAGAAGTATCAAATAGTAAGCGAGAAGTACCTTCTCGCTCTCGCTCGCAAGATATCTCAGCTTTCGCTAGTGCATAGTTGTACTCAATGGGAGCAATAAAGCCAGAAATCTCTCTCTCGCAGCTAAATTCGCGTCTGCATAACCTCACCCTTAGGGTGCGTGTACATCTGAGAGAAACACTGTCGCCAGAGAGAATTTCGCAAATGGACACACTCCTGAGAGCTACTCTCGGTGTGTCCATTTGCGAAATTCTCTGATGGACACGACCCCTTAAATCCGTGCTTTTTAACGACTAAAGGGCATGTTTCTAAATTCAACACTCTCCACCACTGATATAGATCTAAAATGACGTCATAACAATCCATCGGTGGATGCCAAAGTGTCTGTTTTTAAACTCAACCCTTGCGCATCAAGATGGCTGACTATTTGGATGCTATTTTGTCTTCTGCTGCTAGTCAACTTTTTAACACAGACATAGAAATTATTTTTTCAAATGCAAAAAAATATCTGCTCTGGAATTATCAGCAGACAGACCATAAACTGATTCTTCAACCTTTAGATTTATTTTTCGCATGGAAGCAGCCATCTTAAAAAATGACGTCAAAACCTGTATCCACCAGCGTCAACCGAACAAATACTATGGTTGACGTGGTGAGTTAATGTTGAATATATCAGTGACGTCACTGGTGAATTTACAAACAGTTTAACAAACATGGTTTACATCACTGGTGGAGAGTGTTGAATTTAAAAATACGCCCAAACATTTTATAAAACATACAGTAATACCCCGACTTACGCGGTTCTTGATTTTTTCGTTTGGCAACATGCTGCACGCTTTCTTGCTGTGATAGGCATTGCACACGTTTTGCGCGAACTCTATGTGCACGATTACTATTCTACGATCGACGAAAGTTAAGATTGTTTTGTTATATGTTTTCTAAACCTTTAAAAAATCTATGACGTCTAAACGAAGTAAATCTGATTCTCCTGCACCTAGTAAGAAAATGATTACGATATCTTTGGAATATAAACTTAACATTATCAAGGATTCTGATAACAGGATGAAAATTTGTGAATTGGCAAAAAGTTTGAGCTACCGGAATCCACAGTAAGAACAATCATAAAAATTAATGAAAGAATTCTCGATATGGTGAGAAATGCTCACTCAAGCATAATTCATAAACGTCATGAGATATTGCTGAGATAGAAAAAATTCTGAAATTATAGTGTGATAATTAAGTAAAAGTGAATAATTTTTTACCTAACTCATTTATTTATTTATTTTAATATTTTATACAATGGGTGATCGGTTAACGAATATAATCCGTTCCAAGATAATGTTCGTTATCCGAATTATTTGTTAACCGATCATCGATTTACCATAAGGTTTTTATGAGAATTTGATTAATTCGTTCCGGAGACCCAAAAAAAAAAACAAATAAAAAATTATATAATTTCTTACTACGTTTATTTATACATAATAACAATAATATAAACATACATAGTCTAGCATTTTGATCTATACGTTCATTATCCGATAAAGAATCTGTCTAATTTCAATTGCTTTTCTTTCTCCTTCAGGATTTTTCGGAAGTGATTAATAGCATCTGTGTTAGAGATCTCTAATCTTATTGACCTTAACTTGGTATGGGTGCCAGTGATAGAGATCCCCAAGCCTATTGACCTAAATCTGGTATGGGTGCCATTCTAAGTATGCAGATCCCCAAGCCTATTGACCTCAACCTGATATGGGTGCCATTCTAAGACCAAAAAATTGACCAAAGATTGTAAAATCTTTCTCTTACCGTCTTTACATTGTCTCCGAGTTCATTTAATTGGGAAAAAAGTACTGTTCTTCCATTCTTACGCATAAGTCCACGAACGCGCAAGGCCTAAGCCTGTCATTCCGTTAGGTTAGTTAAGCCGAAATATCCTCATGGAATATTTTTATCTGGTGGCGACCACCATTCCGTTAGGTTAGTTAAGCCGAAATATCCACATGGAATATTTTTATCTGGCGGCGGCCACTTATAAAGCCGCCATTATCACAGGCATTTTTCTGGAGGGATCCGGACCCGGACCGTTAAAACCCATCCTTCAACCTGAAGATTGAAGGATGGGTTTTAACGGGCTGGGTCCGGATCCCTCCAGAAAAATTGGAGGAGTGGGACCACAGGATCCTCCAGAATAGTAAGCCACATGTTTACCACGCAGCCATCCGGCTGACTTGTCTTTCCGTCAGTCCGTGGGTCCCACAGTTAGTTCTATGAGGTGTTCGTTATCCGAACATGTGTTCGTAAACCGAACATAAAAATCTTTCGAAAAAGGGTTCGTTATCCGAACTATTTGTTAACCGATCACCCACCAGACTAAGAACAACTCATCAATAAAAATATTATCTATTATTATAACTGATAGATCTTTCTGGATAGCATTAAAAAAATGTATTTAATATATCCACATCGAATAACATTGCTATTGATAAATGCTAGTAAGTAAATGTTACTAGCTCTGTCAATGCTAATAAAATTCTTGGAAACATTGCTGCAGAACTGCAGCACCCCCAATTTTTCTCGATATATAAATATATTCATTAATTTATTTATATACTATTTGCTTATAATATTTAATTTTATCGTTAACAATACTATACAATTCTCTTATTTTATAAAAAATAATAAAAATCTATCTTTTATAACATTTTTAATTATACTAAACTTTATAATTTTATCGATAATAAACAATATTTGGCAAGTTTTGAGATTATATGCCGCGAATTTTCGCGGCGCTGCGCTTATATATATGTTACAGACAGGACAAACCCGAATTCAGGAAATACTAGAATTTCCTAGTCAAAACCAGGCAAACCCGAATTCAGGAAATACTAGAATTTCCTAGTCAAAACGAGAACGCCTAACTCTCGTCGGACGTTCTAGTATTTCCTAGGCCAAATACGAAATGCCGAACATTTCTTGTTTAGAGTCGGAATTTTTAGTTTTTCATAGTCAAAACCGGAAGTGGCAAACAGTTAAACAAAAAGTCTTCATTTCTCATGTATTCCCGTTCAGATTTCGATATTTGCCAGAAGAAATTTTTTCTTTAGAGAATATCCGCAAAGATAAACAAATCTCATTGAGGAAGACTGCAATCTCCGCCAGTGGAAGTACAGAAGGCTAAACCAGCTTTCAATGCACGAAGCATTGTGCATCTAAATTATGTTTGTGCAAGAATAACATTTTGTGTAATTCTAAATGCTAGAAAAGCCTAAAATATAAACTGTATTTTATTATTTTTTTTAACAAATTTAGGAAATACTAGAATTTCCTAGTCAAAACGAGAACGTCCTAACTCTCGTCGGACGTTCTAGTATTTCCTTGGACGAACTCGAAATGTCGGACATTTCTTATTCAAAGTCCGGAATTTCTAGTTTTCCTAGTCAAAACCCGAAATGGCAAACAGTTAAAACAAAAGTCTTTTGTCATGTATTCCCGCTCAGATTTAGATATTTGCCAGCAGAAATTTCTTTCTTTAAAGAATATACCTAAGGATAAACAAATCTCATTGAGGAAGGCTGCAATCTGCGCCAGTGGAAGTATACGTACTGTAACATAGAGCTAAATCCGCTTTAAATGAACGAAAAGCATTTGAAGCAAGAAGCATTGTATATCTAAATTATGTTTGTACAAAAGAATAACATTTTGTGTAATTCTAAATGCCACAAAAGCCTACATTGCAAAAATAAATAACAGGTACCTAATTATGTTTTTTTTTTATATTTATTTTTATAGTAATACCTTGAATACAAAAATTGTTGATTAATTGATTAAAAACATTATTAAAATAGACATAATGCATATTTTTATTACTTGATAGGAAATAACAATTTCATTGTTATTTTCTGTCGAGAAAATAAAATAATGCAAATTGAAAACAAAGCTCTCATTCATTATTTACACGGTTGACTTTAAAGAACTGAAATTGCAAATTTTTCATTTTTTATGGACAAATATTTCAATATTTTTATTAGTCGAAGTTCAACATAAAATACGAAGTAAAAAAAGTTGAAAAACACAACAAGGTACGGTACTTCTTATTTATTTATGCAATGTAGATTTTTGTGGCATTTAGAATTACGCAAAATGTTATTCTTTTTGTACAAACATAATTTAGATATACAATGCTTCGTTCATTTAAATCGGATTTACTTCACCTGGCGCAGATTGCAGCCTTCCTCAATGAGATTTGTTTATCCTTACGGATATTCTTTAAAGAAAGAAATTTCTGCTGGCAAATATCGAATTATGAGCGGAAATACATGAGATATGAAGACTTTTGTTTTAACTGTTTGCCACTTCGGGTTTTGATTAGGAGGTTTTAACTGTTTGCCACTTCGGGTTTTGACTAGGAAAAACTAGAAATGTTTAACTGTTTGCCACTTCGGGTTTTGACTAGGAAAAACTAGAAATTCTGGACTTTCGATAAAAATGTTCGGGGCTCCAAAATAAAAAAGGAAGATGAAGAAGAAGAAGAAATGTTCGGCATTTCAAGTTCATATTTGGCATTTCAAGTTCAGCCTAAGAAATACTAGAACTTCTGACAAGTCCGGCATTTCAAGTTCGTCCTAGGAAATACTAGAACGTCCGACGAGCGTTAGGACGTTCTCATTTTGACTAGGAAATTCTAGTATTTCCTGAATTTAGGTTTGTCCTGTAACATATATATCAAATAAAAAAATAAATTTCATTTACAAAGTGTTTGTACAAAGAATTCGTCTGGTTGTTACATAAAACACGTCTTTCCTCGTGGAACGTCTTTCTAAGTCTTCTCTCTCCCTCTTTTCCTTTCTCTCGCGGTCAGTTTTATTGCCCTGTTTATTCGGCAACCCCTTGCACGTGCAGGGTCAGGGGAATTCTCGGATTTCTACATTATATATGGAATGAAACAAAAAGAATTTCAAATTTATCATATGGTTCTAAAATAATCGAAAACACAAAAGAGACATATACAGTAGTTTGTAATTTGTTTATTCGGTGGACAACCCCTTGCACGTGCAGGGTCAGGGGAATTCTCGATTTCTACATTATATATGGAATGAAACAAAAAGAATTTCAAAATTATCATATGGTTCTAAAATAATCGAAAACACAAAAGAGACATATACAGTAGTTTGTAATTGGAAAATTTTCCTTATCTATTATGGTTTATAAGATAGGATTTGTAAATGTACTTACTTGCATAATAATCTCATTTGAAGGTCACCATTAGTGTTAGCCCATCCATGACTTCCTATTTGGCATTAACAGATTTTTGAAATCTATGATAGTTATCAAGTTATTTGGAGGGATACATATTTTTCTCCCACCCTGTATAGTCCGATGAGACTTCAATGTTTGCAAAACAAGGCAAAATTGGATTATCGATCGAAAGGGGCGACCAATCATGAAAAATTTCCAAAGGAACCAGAGACTCGAAAATAGCAAAAGCTTAAACCAAAACCGTAACGCACTGGAGCACAAGTCAAACAATGTGTTTTTACTGTTATTGCTCTTATATTATAACAATTGTTTTATAAAAATAGGATAATATGTATTTTTTTGCATGTAAACAAATAATAAAATAACTTTAAAGAATTATTATATTGATATTCCTTAAAATAGTTGTCGGATGCAATGTGACAACAAAAATTATAGCTGAATGGAGATTCTTCTGTATAATCGTCACAAAATCTATATAATATATACAAAATATTCATTTTTTACTTTTATTATAAATGAATTGTATAATTTGATAACTAAATATCTATAAATGATATTAAATTGACATGCGCAGTACTTTCGGGATATTATAATTTAAAGTACTATACTTAAATTTATGCATTATAATAATATTTTTCGAAATTTAACCTCTATCCCATTTTTAAAATGAATGTGACAGCTGATTTATACTCAGTCTTTTTTTTACTAACCCAAGCACATTTGGGTTCGATATTCTTGACATGCATCATATACAACAATATTTACTAAAATTCTAAACGGATTGAGAATTGGAGTCGAATTCAGAAAATTTCTGGAAATTTTTTATCATCCGATTCTATCTTCCTGCGAGGTAAAATTATACCGGTGAAACTTGGCAGAGAAAGAAAAAATTCGTCATCATTCTGCTCTATCCACACATTACATTCTTCTGGCGGCCTATACATATATCCTTATGTTTTCATCTCTTTAAATAATAAAAATTGATTGCAGAATTATAAAAACAATTGTTATAATTGTAATAGTAAAGATACATGACCTGTACCCCCATTGTGTCTTTGTCCAATGAGGGTTCTGTAAACATGAGCTTTTGTGCATTCAGTTTTGTATTTGGGCTTTTAACATTGGAGTTTCCTTGATTATAAAAAGCACTACTATTATGGCATTAATAATATAAATTTAAAAACTAAATATTTCAAACTTTCCCACTATTATCTGGAAGAAATCGTAACCATTATATTATAGATTTTCTTCAGAAATTTTATTTATAGTAAATAAAAATATGGTTTTTGTGAAAATTTCTCCTATAAAAATAATACAATTCAGTATATAATTGTAAACAAAATAGATTTTCAAAAAAAAAAAAAAAACTAAATAAAAAAAAAAAAAAAAAAAAAAAAAAAAAAAAAAAAAAAAAAAAAACTAAATATCCAACGTATACAGTTAGAGATACACTATATTTATTGATAAATCATCATGGTTTAACAGCTGTAAGTTTCCTACATTCTTTCTTTTTTAGTTTAACTGAAATTACTGTATGATATTTTATAAAAAACCATTGATCGCTTTTTTAAAAAGAAGCATTAGTTCTTTTAATTTTAATTATCAAAATTAAAAAATTCTGAAAACAAACTTGAATAGAGGAAAAAATTTTTTATGCAAATATTTTCACACATGAAAAAATAATGCTGCCCTAAGGGGAAAATTATTTGTATTTACAGATGATATAAGTTTTTAATATATTGTATGTTTATTATTTCAATTTATTTCCAATCCAATCCAATCCTAGCCATTCAATGGCCAAAAAAAATTTTTGTCATTTAATGGTGTTAAGCCTAACTATTAGGAAAATTTATTTTTATTATAAATAGTTAAGAGTCAATCAAGTGTATTGACACTAAAATTTAAAAAAATTCATAGTTAAGAGTCAATCAAGTGTATTGACACTAAAATTTAAAAAAAAATTCAAAAAGTGAAGTTAATCGATTTGGCTAAAATACAGAACAAATTTATCTGATAGCATTTGAAATCACTACTTGTAATTAACACTTGAAAATTTGAGCCTGAGTTTAATAAGATTTTAAAAACACAAACACAGTTACATCATTCACATTATTGTTTTATTATAATTTGCGATGAAAATATGAGAATATGCTGATAGTGTTCGTTGTCATTAATATACGATCATTTAATTTCACATACTCTGTAATCAGTTTGTATCTGCTTTCAATAAAATTCATATATCTAGTTTTAAAGTTTTTTTTTTGCTACGGCCCGCTGAACAGTGTTGAAGTACCCAATGTGGCCCTCACGGCGAAGAATTTGGAGACCCATGGTTTAAAATAAACGAGCATTCAACTTTTTGTAATATCATAATTACTTGAAAAATTTGAGTCATAATATGTAATTCTTACTATTCTGTTAAAATATAATTTAATATTTATAAAATTTGAATTTTTAAATGAAACATGAATAGATCAGTGTTATTTGTAACTGTACATAAAACAGTCGATTTTCAATTATTACTCGCCTTGCCATTTAGAAATCAATGGCGTCATCTGTTGACAAAAAAATTTTTATTTGTAATATAAATCTATTTTTATACAATTTTATCGCTAGATGGCGGTATGTCAAATTCTTTATACAGGGTGTAGAAAAACTTCGTCGTAAAATTTTGTGTACTGATAGCGGGCTTCGAAACAAGTCGAGAATGTCTAATGAACATATTGTGTAAATGGCGCCGTTTTTGAGTTATAACCCTTTAAAGCTAGCCAATCACCATCGACTACACAAAGCATCACAACGCGTCGCGTTGCCTTGACGCATCGCTTGCGTCGCTCGCATTCTTACTAAAGGACGTGATACACTGAATGCGACATAAGAAAGCAACTTCGCGTGGTTACGCGAGTACAGTATGTCTTGGACTAGCTTCTCCGTTGCGGCTGCTCGAGTTAACGCGCGTAGCCGCGCGAAAGGAGATGAAAAAGTTGAACTTTGAATTTTGATGATGAATGTTTACAGTTTGATCCATGAAAATCCATGTCAGACAATCCAAGAATTGGCTAGTGTGATGGAATGTGACCAAGCAACCATCATTCGACATTTGCATTCCATCCAAAACTGCTCTCCAAACTTGGATTGATGACTTCCTAAACTCAAAACCAACAGATTTCTACAGACGGGGGATCCAAACTACCCCAATGTTGGCAGAAACGTTATTGAAATGACGGAGATTACATTGAATTTTAACTGAATTTCATAAATAAAACACTAAACAAACCTATATTTAAAATGTTACAGAATTATGCATCAACCTAATATTTTCATAAAATGTTATATTGGTTATGCCATCAAGAGATTTTTCCTCATAAGATTTTTTTTTCCTTGTTAAAATTTCAAACACATTTCAGAATCCAAATTACTAAAGCAATTTTAAATAGATTAAATATTGAAATAGTTCATATTTTCAAAACATTATCCAAAAACTGAATAATACTTGCTGGAACTTTGATGAAAAAAATCAGTTTTTTAGAGTTCATATTTTTTACAGCAAATTACTAAATTAAACATAACAGTAATGAATTTGAATGGGTGAAAACACATGAATTGGAATGATTAATAACTGGCAAAAATATTCATTTGACTTAATTCAATTCCAAAAAATTGGAATTATGCACATTCACACCCCATGTCATCATATAGTTCGAACAATAGGTGAGGCAAGACGCAAAGGAAGCAATCAACCAATAGAAACGAATGTTTTATAGACTTGGGAAATGGCGAAAGTTCAACCGTAATGGTTGGGATTCAGATATAGAATTTAATTCATGATACAAAAAGAACAATTACAATAATCTTTTTATATTTTTAAGATTTTTGTTATATTTAATTCATGATACAAAAAGAACAATTACAATAATCTTTTTATATTTTTAAGATTTTTTGAATCTAATATTAGAAATATATATTTAAAATATCCTAAGCTTTTCATTGCAGCATAAAAAGGGGAAAAATTTTTGATACTATTATCTAATCATTTATCTCCATTTGCAGCAATATACTATATTGTATAAAAACATTCAGTTATTTTAATGAGAAAATGCATACTTGATATTGAAAAATCTCAAATTGCATGTTTCTGATTAGCAAGGAATTTCACTGAATGCTAATTAAAAAAAAAGTTTATAATTAAGATTACATTAAAAAGAGACAACACATTTAAATTCAAATAAAAACATTTTATATAATAGTCCACTTAACATGAAACGATGTATGGCTTAATGTCATGCATTACCATCAGATTTTTAATACTATAATTATAAATTGAATTTTCAATTTTCTGAAACTTGACATTTAATTTGGTTTTTATAGCAATAACCCAATATATACATGCTTTTAAGACAATATAAATACACACTAGCATTAAAATTCGCAAAGGAAAAAAAAATCAATTTTCTGAACTTGACATTTAATTTGGTTTTTATAGCAATAAGAATGATATCTGAATTTATCCAATATATACATGCTTTTAAGACAATATAAATACACATAAATACATTTGTTTTAGACGTACAAAAAAAATCATATCTATATCACATGAGATTAAAAGAGTACTGAAAATATACGATCACTTCTTTTTAATAACAAATCACCACACTCCGCAAACGACCTCTATCGGCAAATCCAACGAAACATGAGAAATAACTCGACTGCAATGTAGACAGGTGCGGCGCATTGCAACGGGAAGCGAAGGATGCAAATTTTCCTGTCATCTTTGCTTCGCTTCGCGTCGCGTTCAATGTGTTTGGCCCTGAAAAGGGCCTTTTGAATAAAGATTAAATTTAACTCTTCTCAGTCTTTTTTGGCAGCAAAACAGCTTGAATATTGGGCAACACACCACCTTGAGCAATTGTAACTCCGGATAATAGTTTATTCAATTCTTCGTCATTTCTTACTGCTAGCTGCAGATGGCGAGGAATAATCCTAGTTTTCTTGTTATCACGGGCAGCATTTCCTGCTAATTCCAACACCTCAGCAGCCAAATATTCCAATACAGCAGCTAAATAGACAGGAGCACCTGCACCAACTCTTTCAGCATAGTTACCTTTTCTTAATAAACGATGAATTCTACCAACGGGAAACTGCAACCCTGCTCTACTTGAACGAGTCTTGCTCTTTCCCTTGACTTTTCCGCCTTTACCACGACCAGACATTTTTGTCAATTTATTTTACCTTATTCAAACTCAAAACAGCAGATTAAAGAATAACTTAACAGTGTTATAAACGTTTTTATAGGAACAAAATGAATTTCGTTCGCTCATTGGTCAATTTGGTAACCAATACAATAGAAGATTGAAAATTTTCAATCGTCTCTCTTATTGGTTGTTTAAATCTTAAATCGAACAATTAATTTCAAAAAATATCCAATAAGAAAATTTTACAACAAACTTCACTAGATTTGATTGTTTATAAAAAGTTTTTAAATAGTATATTTTCTCGAATGTTTTATTAATTAATATCAATTATAACACGTATTATGATTATACAAAGAACGACATAATAAAAATCACAAGGTATTTTAGTAAAAGGTCTTTCTCATAAAAATGATATAGATTGATAAATAATCGTGGCCATAATTGTAAACAAATGAACATAATTATTATATAAGAAAAAAATTAAATAAGTACAATTTCCTAGATAATTGACTTTTCTCAGTAATAGACGATTCAGTTGTTGATGATAATTGATTACACGTAGGGATGATTCGATACAAGTAAATATAATTAAAGTATCGATACTTTTGATTCGATACCAAGTATTTTTGGCATTGATACTTTTTTCCGATACTCGGTATCGAATATAAAAGTACTTGTATCGAATCGTCATCTATCTACTATTTCCTGCTCTTTTAATACTGTTTAATAATCTTGAACTGAGTAATTTTTAGTGCATTATGATACGTTATTTACTTTTTAAATTGCTACTTTTGGGTTACTAAATTACAAACTAGCACACAATGATTAATAATTCTATAAGTACTTGCAAGAAGCATTACTGACAAATAGTACTAAGTTATGGCTCCTCCGAGATGCAAGGTTTGGACATACTTTTCTAAAAAAAGTTTAGCATTGGCATCGTGTAAGCAATGCTTTAAATGGTAAGAGATGAAATGTCTTGCCAATTGAAATGGAGGTGGTTTTGGTTATTATTTTTTGTTCAGTCAATAAAACAAAATACATTTTAAGTTAAAGTTGACAAAGATTAGAAAAGAATATCATGAAAAATTGCTATCCATAAATAAATAAAGTATATCGAGAGAGAACTTTGTTTTTTAAACTTGTTAAATAATTAACAACTATCAAAAATTCAATAAAAACTAGCAATTGTTTAATAAAAATGAAATGCATCAATCTTTTTCTATACTAAAATTATACCTCTTAATCTTCGTGATACATTCATCTCTTTTAAGAATTGTGTAATTGATCTTCAATATGTTAATATATGCTATAATTTGCATATTGAAGCTACTGTTAAGTGAAGTTTGATTCTAATTCCTGAATTAAATCATTTCACTTTGCCTTAATGCATTGGAATTCATTATAATTGTTTATTATCAAAAATATTTGAAAAATTAATAATAATCAGTTTCTATTTTGTTATTTTGTAAATATACTTGTATTTATTTGTTATATTGTATTAAAAATATATAAATATATATTTAATATATTAGCTGACCAATACACATGATGGAGTCAACCGGAAGATTGAAGGATGGGTTTCAACTGGCAGGCCCAAATCCCTCTTGAAAAATTGGAGTAGTGGGACCCCTGGATCCTCTAGAATGTTAAGCCATGGAAGATTGAAGGATGGGTTTCAACTGGCAGGGCCAAATCCCTCTTGAAAAATTGGAGTAGTGGGACCCCTGGATCCTCTAGAATGTTAAGCCACAGCTTTACCACACAGCCATTGGACTGACCTGTCATTCCGTCAGTCCGCGGCTCCCACAGTTTGTTCTATGAAGTGTTCGTTATCCGAACATTAGTTCGTTAACCGAACATAAAAATCTTTCAAAAAGTGTTCATTATCCGATTTGTTTGTTATTCGAACTGTTCGTTAACTGATCAAATAATAATAAATCTAAAATAATATGATTTTCAAATAATAATAAATCTAAAATAATATGATTTTCTTTTGCTTTTTGGAAGCAATTAATAAACTTAATAAATATCATCAATAAAGAATAGTAAAATATATTTTAGATGAATAACTAGATGAAAATTAAAATGAATCATAAATTATAAGCAATTATATACATTTTCTCAAGGTTTTTATTTATTAATAAATAAACTGTTAGAAAAATGTTAATAATTAAAATTTTTCAGTATTATATTGTATTAGAAATTATTATTGTATATCTAATTTTAGGAATTTAATTTTAAGTAAATAATATTTAAACTTTTTAAAACATCTTTCAGATTCTAAATATATTCCATTGAATGCACAAATTAAATATATGTCAAAAAAACAAAATACAACTTTCAAAATTAACTCTGAAGGTCAATCTAAAATTCCCATGAAATATACTACAGAATTGATGAAGCATACAGGTATTTTATTTTTCTAAACTAAAACTGTTTTTACAAAAATTAATTTTGTATCAATATTTAAGTAGTATGTATTGTAACAAAGTTCATACAGACCTTTTTTTTTTTGTAGATTTGCTTTTTTTATTACACTTTTTTTTATTGCAACAGTTTACACAATACTATTGGATGTAAGGGAAAGTTCTGTCGTTTTTAAGAAAACAAGATTACTTTTTTTTTACTTTTTATTTAAAATTTAATCCAAAATATAATTTCCTTCATTAGTTAAAACTGTTTGCCAGTGTTCTGGAAGCTTATCCAATCCCCTGGAAGTACTCTCTTTTGGAGGCGAAATAGTCCTCCACTACCATTTGGACACTCAAAATTTGTGTACTCATTTCCATCAAGGAAGTTTTGTAGTGATCTGAATAGGTGGTAGTCCAATGGTGCAATATCGGGAGAATATGGCAGATGGGGTAAAATTTCCCCAACCAAACTCTGCAAGTTTTTGTACGGTTTTCCTTGCCACAGCATTGCGACAGCATCTAGCGTTGTCGTGATGAAACATTATACCCTTTCTGTTGGCCAAAGATGGACGTTTATGTTGAATTTCTCTCTTCAAAACATCAAGTTGTGTACAATAATGATCAGCATTAACCATTTCATTTTCTTTCAGCAACTCATAGTTTACTACACCCTTGTGGTCCCACCAATAACACAGCATAACCTTCTTCTGATGCACACTGCTTTTGACGTAGACAGCGGAGTTTCCCCACTGTAAACATAGGATATTTTTTTTACCATTGTTTTTGTAAACTATCCACTTTTCATCTCCAGTCACCAAGCGGTCCAAAAACGGCTCCTTTTTTGACGAGCAAGATTCGAAGAACATATGGAAATTCTATCCATTAAATTTTCCTCGCTTAATTCGTGCAGCACCCAAACAGAGTTTTGACACAAAACCAAGCCTTTTAATGTCATCCAAAGCAGTTGTCTGATGAATTCCAAGCTTGAAGGCTACATATATGGAAGTTAATGTGGGATTTGTCCTGATCATAATTCAGAGCACTTCATCATTGACATTTGATGGCCTTCCTGATCTGGGTTCATTTTTCAAAGAAAAGTCACCCAAACAAAATTTTGTAAACCATCTTTCGCATGTCCAGCTGTTACTGCAGCTTCTCCAAACACTTCACACAAGTTTTTTGCTGCCTCCACCATGTTATTTCCTTTTTGCAACTCATACAGTATACAATGTCTTAAGTGGACTTTTTCTTCACTCATGATAACGGTTCTAAAAGTTTAATGAAACAGAATATTATTCGAAATAATGTCCATAAATCATCTACCATATGCAAGTTACCTGCTCAAACAGGTTTTAGTCCGGTCAGAATTCTTACTAAGGACCAACAACGCATAGAAATGCACATGTTCAAAAACGACTGAACTTTCCCTTACACCCAGTAAATATCAATATATAAAATTAATCTATAAAATCTTAAAACAATCAATACATAATACAATCAATCATGGTTTAGATATGCATTTGGTCAATAATGCCCACTTCAGTCTTAAATCCATATTAACTTGTATTCTTTACAAAAAATTTATTTTACAACTCATATAAAAAAGTTTGCAACTGTTACTTCCCATTAATTTTCTTTTCAAAAATTTTTTCTTTCATAAACTAATACTAAAATCTATTTAACATAATAATTCCATTTCTTCCAGAAATTTCTATGCAGATTACATTCTTTTGCTGTTATAAAGTTTGCAACTGCTACTTCCCATTAATTTTCTTTTCAAAAATTTTTTATTTCATAAACTAATACTAAAATCTATTTAACATAATAATAATTCCATTTCTTCCAGAAATTTCTATGCAGATTACATTCTTTTGCTGTTATAAAGATCCATTTTTACATAAAGGTTTTTTATTCTTTCCTTTGGGAGATTTTGGGTTTAAAATTGTTTTTATAAGATTGTAATATAGAAGAATAAAAGAAGATAGCAAAAACATATTAACTTTCTTTATTTGTTATTCGAAAAGTGAAAAATCTAAAGAAATATTTTTAGATCTTTCATTTTTCAAATAATAAATAAATAATAATAATATCTAGATCAGTTGATAAATTTTTATTTGGACAATGGCCCAGATAATTTTAAAATATTGTAAAAGGCATAATGCTTTAGTTTGTTGGCTGAATGGTCATGATAGAAGCATGTTGTGTTTTCACCCTGTAAGATCCAGATTCAATTCCAAAGTCCTGCATTCTCCAGAGTTTTTTTCAAGAGAGGTCTGGACCTGGTTCGTTTAAACCTATTTTCCTCCTGATCACTGAGTGATCCCATTGAGGATGTAAGTAATCTGTAGTGGATGCTGGAATGACATCTCTTACTACCTGCTCGGAGAAAAGTAGTATAAAAGTCACGTAAAAAAAGCTTTAGTTTTTATAAAATATTAATATTTAATTGTTTTTGTCAAACATTTACATATATGCATTTCATTACCAGTAATCTGTCACTTCTTCAGATATCTTTATAGTTCCATTTTTACACTAAGAATTACTCTTTAATTTTTTTATATCATCTTTTTTAACAAGATTATATAAAGATTTCAGAATTCATTTTCATATATCTTAGATAAAAAGAAAACAATTGTCTAAAATTTTAATTGCTCTAAAATCTTTTTAAATGATCTTTTTATGACAAATAGTTTCAGATATTGGCTTTTAATGTTTGGCTTTATACATAATCAGAATAAATAAATAATAATAAATGCTTACAATTTATGATGCATTATAATTTTATTAGTAAACTAAATATAGAAAGATGAAATATGTTTACTATTCTTATTTCAAAAGGACAGCTTGTAATAAGACTAGTTAACAGATTCAAAATTAAGACATTTACTTTGGATAGTGGAATGATCCTATAAAATTTTAATATTTTATAATGCTTGGTTCTCAAGATACCTTGTGCATGGATAAATGAACAAAGCAAATAAATTTAGGCAATTTTTTATATTAAAAAGTCTTAAATTGTAGTTTATTTAGTTTTTGACCAAATATTAATAATTTTAATAATCTTTCCAGGCAATAAGTGAGAATGAGACTGCAGTTATTTTTAAAAAATAAAATAATATAGGCATTCAAATTGTTAATTATATGAGTACTTTTACTAGCTTTCTTGAATTTCTGTTCTATAGTCAATATTAAGTATATCTTTTATATTAATTATTTTCTTTTTCTTGAAGGGTAAAATTATCATTTTGTGTCGTTTTAATTTAAAGATATCTGAGTAGTGTAGATATATCAGAGATTTACATATTTAAATACAGTGGATTCCGCTTAATTGGGACATGTCGGGCCAAGCCATTTTGTTCCAATTAAGTGGCTATCCCAATTAAATGAAGTAATAATAAATTCTAAAATAAAATATGTAATTCATACGTAAATAAATAATAGGTAAAAAAATAATAATTAGGCACCTATTTTAATGATTTATTAAAATAGGTGCCTAATTATTAGTTTTTTTACTGATCTCCGTCGTCAATACTGGGCAGCCGATATTCACGCCTAGCCCGCTAACTAGAAATCCATTGATCTATGCTTCTTCAACTTCTGAATCCTTTCCATCATGCTTTCTTTTCACAGTATTTGATAAAACAATTATTAACAAATTTTAATGTTATAAAATAATATACAGTCAAACCCCAATAAGATGCCACCATTCATTTGAGGACAATTTTGGTGGCTAATTGGGATTGGCGGTTTATCAAAAATACATGCAATATGCAAATGAAAATGAACTTCAAATTTATTAAGTTTAATAAAATATAGTACATTTATATTTAGCATCCAAACTTAACATTTCTAAAAACTGTATACATTATAATATAGTATAGTATATGTGCAGTACTATACAGAAAACATGTTCATTTGCTGTTATGATCCTCTACTTTCTCTGTAAAACACAATCTACACAGCTTACTGTACACAGTATCCTTATTTGCTCAGTACGCAATAAACAATGGAAACGATCTGGTTCTTACGATCTTAAATTTTCTACAACTTAGGAGTGATCCAGGCTTAGAGAGACACATTAACCCATCCATTAACAGAGACCATTAACACCATCTCTTCCCCTGCTGATTACAAAATGAATCCAAAGAGCTTTTAATACTGTATATACAGAGTCGTGCAGATAAATCCGGATTAATCGCGATGTAATTAAAAATGACAAAATATTATTTTTAATAGTAGTAGCCACTTCAGTACTCTTCGAACAGCTATTTTCAATGGCGGATACTACTATGAGCAAAACCAGAAATCGCCTCTCTGGAAAATATTTACAGCAGCTGCTCTTTTTGGGAGGTCTGAAGAAAGAACAGTTTTTTTGAGTAATTATTTGAGTTTTTCATTTTTATAAAAGTGTTTTAAATTAAGCTTATTCTTATTTTCTAATCTACAATTAAAGAAACAATAAGAACAAAAATCTTCGGATTCGATTCGAGTAAGTATCGATACTTTTGACCGGTGATTTGAGTAAGTATCGATACTTTCTTTCGATATTACTTGAATACGTTGGTATCGAATCATCCCTACCTAATTACACGTACATTCCCTTTCACCGACACTAAATAATTAAAAATTTGCAACCGATAATGTAATAGACAATTGATTCTTTTTCAAAAGTTTTCTGTTTATAATAATTTGTACATCTGCATCATTTTTGCGATATCTTATTAACCTAAATTTGTATTCATGGCGTTTCAGTCCGATTATTAAATATTGAACTGTAAATATAGTTAATATAATTTTTAGTCTTAATTCTATGAATAGTTTTTATGGTGATATGGAAAATTAATTTAAACTGACAATATTTTGCATATGCTTACTTATTAGACTTTTAAAGCAGAATACAAACCCTTTCTAACAGATTATCACACTACAAGAATTAATGAATCGCATGTTTATCATAAATTTAAAATAATTAAATTTAATTGTGAACTGGAAAACAAATTAAATACAATATATTGTAAATTTACATTTAAATAATAAGTAATATTTGTAATATTTACCTTAATTTAAATATATTATGTATTCAACATAATCGCAGAATGCAGTTCTTTTATGAAATTAAAGGTTAATTTTTTTATATATTTACTCGTCAGAGACCCACTAAACCTGTGTATTCTAAAAAATTAATGATTGATAAATCTAATGACAAAAGATCTTAATGGTAAAATTATATTTTTTCCTCTTATAATAATCTAATTCAGTGGTGTAGCTACGATAGTGCAAGTGGTGCCACGGCACCAGGGCCCAAATTGAAAAGGGGTCCATGTTTAACCAAAAGAATCGAGCAAAGAAAATCAACATCAAAAGAAATTATCAATCGTTTTGCGGAGGCAAAAGCAAGAAAAAATTATTTTAGATAAGTAAAATAAAAATCAATTTTTATTCTTAGATTCATCAGTGCGGGTACTATTTTTTTTATCTGTAAACAGAAAAAAATTTTCCCGGAGTCCATTTTATATCCTGCACCAGGACTCGCACAACTCTAGCTACGCCAGTGATCTAACTTCTTTACATTTTAAACATTAGTGGTTTCTGAAAAACTATACTTCCAAAAATAAAGTTCGGAATATTTATAATAAACATCAATCACCAGTGATCTAACTTCTTTACATTTTAAACATTGGTGTAGTTTCTGAAAAACTATACTTCCAAAAATAAAGTTCGGAATATTTATAATAAACATCAATCAAACCAGATGTATAACACCAATTTTTTGAACATGCCTATTTCAGAATTAATTGAACTCAGATTAAGATACTAAAATGGTCATTTATTGAATGGTAACCAGAGGATCTCTATTCTGAAATGCTTATATCACCCTCATATTTTTCTCTAGTTCTATTCTTATCCATACAGAATAATGGCAGTTTAAATATATATAATAATTTAAATTCATTTCCAAAATTGAAATCATTTTCATCCTATTTGATTTAGAGTAGATAATTAGAAATTAAATATTGTATAATAACAATGCATTAAAAATTTTTAGATTTTATAATAATATTTTTTCAGTTTTCTTAATTAGAAGTCCTACTGTATTTTAATAGGTACCTAACTTTTTTCTACTTTATAATAAACCCTCTTATGTATGGATTTCAGAAATAATGGACAAAAATCTGTTGGTTCTGAATATTTCATTCACAAGAATATTTTGAAATAGTCTTGATTATTAATTATTAAAAAGACAAATATGTACCAACATAAGCACATGCTCAGTTCACCTTTATCATCATTTATTACAATGTTAATTTCAGTATATCATGTGCACATTAATAGTGTTACATAAACAAAGTTACTGTTTTTGTAATTTTTCCAAGCTATTTTTATACACACTTCAGAAATATTAGACAACTGGCATTATCTAACTTTCTCTCCTATTATGCTGTCCATGTAGGATCTATAACATAATATAAAATAATGAGCAAAGACAATTTTGAATGTGCTGTTAATATTTAAATGCTGTTAAAAATAACAATACAGAAAAATTATGTTAATACTAGTGTGAATTGAAATATTGTGACATGATTATATATCTTATTCTTAACTGCTGTCATAAATTTTCAGCTCTCTATACAGTTAGTTCTTGACCTATGATAAGGTTTGATTTGAACTCTGAAGTTGTAGATCAAAATGATCAGAAGTCTGAAACATACTAAATTTATGGATTGCCTGCTATCAATATTTAATATCATACAGTACATTTCCATAATAAAGTTTAAAATAAAAATACAGATACCAGATAAAAGATGTTACTGCTACATTTGTTCATTGCACATGGACTCATAAGTATGTGAATTGCATTGACTGACAATCAAATTTACAAACTGTCACCATTGTAAATCAAGAATGACTTGTACTGCATTAAAAATGTAAAATTCAATTATAAATTGGCAGAGAACCAAAATTTAATGCTAAACATCTGAGATATTTATTATCTGTAATATAGTAAAATTTTAGCTAAAATATAAATTTAGAAAATGAAAATTTAATATATGGCTATACACATCTGAAGTTATGAATTATAAGTTTTATCTGTAATTCAAACTATTTTTACAGTGTACCTAGGGTTGCCATCCGTCCCAATATATTGGGACCGTCACCATTATAGACCTTCTTGTCCCGACAAATAATTAGTAGTTATATTAAATAAAAGTGTTCTAAATAAAAAGTAATTATATTAAATAAATTTTTTACTTCATTTATACACCCCATCTCAGAATGTCCCAGCTAGATATGGCAACCCTAAGTTTACCAAAACCAGTGCATATTCTTTAATATATAATTGGACTAATTGAAAACTTATTTCAAAGATCTGGATGAAAAAAATTCAGATTATAAAGTTTTTTTTTTTTTAGTACAAACTATCATCATGACACAATGCTATAATTTTATATAATATTACATTTACTTAATGCATTTTGTTATTGTAATGTTTAAAAATCTTGAGTTTTGAAATTTTCTAAAATTTGAAAATGAAATGGCATATTTGTGTGAGAATGTAACTCAACTGCTGTTTCTCTTTTTACTATGAGATTATTAGTATAAAAGTACCCAGAAATTGCTTGGTACCTATTCTGATTCCCAATATCAGATACTAGAACTTATTTGAAAAAAAATATCAAACACAAATAGGTGGAATCGATGAAATATTTCAATTGTAAAAAATAAATTGTAATGTATAATAATAAATTGATTGAATTAGCAATATATAAAATCAACAAATAAATTTAGCATTTTATAGATTTTCAATTGCAGCAAGGGAAAATTCTTATATTGATCATTCCTATGAAGTTTTATTTTTCAAAATTTC
The DNA here is from genome assembly GCA_000484575.1 of Olivierus martensii. Classification (NCBI taxonomy): domain Eukaryota; kingdom Metazoa; phylum Arthropoda; class Arachnida; order Scorpiones; family Buthidae; genus Olivierus; species Olivierus martensii. The sequence continues at coordinate 41,947 of AYEL01076429.1, forward strand.
TAATGCAATAAGTTAAAAATAGTATACTTTCATTTATGCTATTTTTTTAATAAATAGCAATTTACATTATAAGGAATGAGTTAATGATAGAAAACACACATGATCAATTCATTCCAAATGAATTGAGAAATTTAGTCGTGGGAGCCTTGTTTTCTGAGTATATCCTCAGTCCTCATCCTTTAATCATTGTTAATGACTCCCATATGTATAATAAGTCCATAGTTTCATATTGGCCTGTTCTTCCATATCCATTATACAGATTTGGCAGAATAAATTTCAAATAACCTTCTAATCTTAAAAGAAAGTGACATGATAGAAAAAAATGTCTTTAAAATTACTAGTAACTGACAAGTGAATTTTTTTCATTGTGTTTTATGGATGAATGAAACCCAAAGGCTTTATGGATACATTTGGCAATCTAAAAATTTTGAGTTATTTTTCTTAATATTTGTTATATTTCAAAATATCAAACAGGATCTATATATAGCTAAAACCAAAATACTGGTAATTAAAATCTAAAGCAGTAATGATTTCATAAAATTATTCCTTTGTAAGTTGTAGATATTTGAAAATGCAGGAAATTGAATTTCATATGACATTTGCTTGGAAATCAAAACAATTTTTGCAGTTTTGATATGTGATTTTCACAATTAAAAATTATGCATTTTTCACTCTGAAACCAATGGAAGTTTCATGTGAACCAATAATTCTGATTTCAAAAATTTATTATTTATGAATAATTAGGAAGATGAATTTGTAGATACTATATAGTGTTCAAATTCAAAATGTTCAGTACTTACAGGACTCCAGTTCCTGCTATCAATTTAACATCAATGATAATTTAAAAGAAATCAATATATATTGTTATTACTCTGATAACATATTCTGATTAGTAATTGACAGAAAATTATTTACAAGTGCAAAATTAAAATATTTGTACATAATTAGTTAATAATTTATAGATTATCTGATTGAATGCCTGATAAATTTTTTTACAACTGTTGTAGCAGCTGAGGAAGATACCAAGTGCATTGAAAACATTCCTGAATAAAATCTTTTGACTGCTAAAGGGCTTTTGAGTAGTAGTATTTTTTTGGTTTGTTTAGTGCAGTCTCATTGAACTTTTATTAAGGTAATATTAAGCATAATATAGACCCATAAATTTCTAAAAATAATTTTTTTTTATATATTTATAAAAGCTGAAAATACCTTTTTGAGCAAACTCTCTTCTAATTTAAACGATATAAAAATAACATTACAATATTGTAAAAATTTTTAAAAATTTTGGTTGAAAAGTATAAAGATGATATCTAAAGTTTACTACTAGTATAAATGAACATTGTTCAAGATAACTATTTTATCAAATCTTCCAATAAGACTATATCCGTAGTAAAAATAATTTTAAGCTAATTACGATTTGTAAGATTCCATTTTTAAGAAATATGAAATTTGGAGTGTAAAATGTCACGCAAACTTGTGTCTTAAATTTTGAAGATTACTGTAATTTATAAAAGTTTTTTTTTCTGGTAGATAGTACAATAAACTAAAGGATATAAACTTATGTTCTTTTTAAGCTTCCTATAAATCGAAAAGGATTTACTTCAAAGTAAATTTGCGATGTTTTGCAGTAATTTGATTATTAAATAACCAATTTGAAGTACTGATTTTAATAAATTTATCATATTTTGAAATTTTAAAATTTTGATTTTCAGATTATAGATGTTATATAGATGATATATATTATATATTTACTCTTTCTATCCAAGTGGCTTCAATTAATATATTGAATCAAAAATGAGACATTCTATATTTGGGTGACATCTCAAGCCTCATTTTTTCCTAAAAATCTATTCGAATCAAATTAAATTTGTAATGACTGCCTCTTCATATTCAGAGAAATACTTATTTTCCCAAAAATTTATATGTAAAAACGTGGATAATTTGTTAAGTAGAATTGTCGACAATGATGCGTTTCTTTTGAGGCCACTAGTCCCCCAAGGAATTTTGGAGCTCTAGTATTCGTAAATAAGAAATGTAAAATCTTAATATTACTAAATTTGTTCCTATTCTAAAATATGCATATAAACACGAACGTGTTTTTATATAACACCATACATATTAAAAAAAAAAAAATTTTTTTACGTAAATGTAGTAAAAATTTCGTTTTTTGGGCCCGGGAATTGAGCCCCCAGTCGCCTGCCTAATAGTAAATGTACTATTGTATCTATATTATATATGTTTAATATGTATATACAATAATATCTATTGCAACTTCAGTCTCTCTTCCCATGTGGCGATTTTTTTTTGTTTCGAAAGGCCCTAGCTTAAAAAATGAGTTACTGTAGAGACAATGCCGGATTTACACTAGACAAGATATCAGCTCCGCCTCAGTATAGAGAAACGTGAGGACCCGGACCAATTCCTTAACATATCATCCTTTTTCTCCCTTTTCACTATCCAATTGGTATCAACTTAATTGCAAATGTTTTCTGTAAACAATTAAGCACGAACCACACAGTACCATAAAACTATTTTCACTCATCGAATTATTTGATTTGTATCAATTATCCATTGTTAAATTTTAGGATAAAAGTAATTCTGCAAACATTCAATAAAATTATTTCCTTTTATAAAACTGTAATTATAATTTAAATCATACTTTCATAATAGATTTAAGTATTCGATTATATGCCTGTGTGTGTTTTAATTAATTTTTCTTAATGGTATTAAGATACGAAAATATACAGTATACTGTCTATTCAATTATTCAAAGTTGAATAAACTAATTATCGTTTAATATATTTGAAGATGCTTGAATTGAATATGAAGTTTCAATTTAATTTTTATATATCTAAATAATTCTAATCAATCTGTAAAACTAAAATAATCAGATTTTAGATATAATTTTTGAACAGTGGTTCTCAAATTTTTTTCCCTTCGGGCCGCATACATTTGGTTACATTAAGCGGTTCCGCAACATGCTATATCAGCAGTCACCGGTGCTATATCAGCAGTCACGTGAAAAAAGTCTGACGTCTAAAAATTTCCTACAAAAAAAACTTGACTTCTCAATTCGTGCATGCATTTAGGTGAATGCTATAGGAGCACATTTTATGAGTGCATCGGAAGGACCTAGCAAATTAGGAAAATTTTAATTTTTCTAGATTTAAAAAATATTTTTATATCAATTTTTTTTTTTTTTGCATGTGGGAAAAGAATTCCGCGCTTTCATTAAATAATGACTGTTTATGTTTAATATGTATATACAATAATATCTATTGCAACTTCAGTATCTCTTCCCATGTGGCGATTTTTTTTTGTTTCGAAAGGCCCTAGCTTAAAAAATGAGTTACTGTAGAGACAATGCCGGATTTACACTAGACAAGATATCAGCTCCGCCTCAGTATAGAGAAACGTGAGGACCCGGACCAATTCCTTAACATATCATCCTTTTTCTCCCTTTTCACTATCCAATTGGTATCAACTTAATTGCAAATGTTTTCTGTAAACAATTAAGCACGAACCACACAGTACCATAAAACTATTTTCACTCATCGAATTATTTGATTTGTATCAATTATCCATTGTTAAATTTTAGGATAAAAGTAATTCTGCAAACATTCAATAAAATTATTTCCTTTTATAAAACTGTAATTATAATTTAAATCATACTTTCATAATAGATTTAAGTATTCGATTATATGCCTGTGTGTGTTTTAATTAATTTTTCTTAATGGTATTAAGATACGAAAATATACAGTATACTGTCTATTCAATTATTCAAAGTTGAATAAACTAATTATCGTTTAATATATTTGAAGATGCTTGAATTGAATATGAAGTTTCAATTTAATTTTTATATATCTAAATAATTCTAATCAATCTGTAAAACTAAAGAAATAATCAGATTTTAGATATAATTTTTGAACAGTGGTTCTCAAATTTTTTTCCCTTCGGGCCGCATACATTTGGTTACATTAAGCGGTTCCGCAACATGCTATATCAGCAGTCACCGGTGCTATATCAGCAGTCACATGAAAAAAGTCTGACGTCTAAAAATTTCCTACAAAAAAAACTTGACTTCTCAATTCGTGCATGCATTTAGGTGAATGCTATAGGAGCACATTTTATGAGTGCATCGGAAGGACCTAGCAAATTAGGAAAATTTTAATTTTTCTAGATTTAAAAAATATTTTTATATCATTTTTTTTT